>OY282642.1:147317925-147547925 GCA_958299015.1 Tetanocera ferruginea | reverse complement strand
GTCAAAGTTTCTTAAAGTTTTTGTTAGGTGCTGGTTGAAATAAGCTGTGAGCCACTGTAGTTCAATTAAACTGTCATGAAGAAATGTTGCAAGAGAAATGTTGCGAATATTTTTACAGCGAAACAGAATAAACAGAACACTTTTTGACGAACATGTTGTGAAAAATTTGACATATATTTCACAGCTATAGTTTTTTGTATATAGATTCGTTAGAAATTTCACATGAAACTGAGTAGAGTACTAGGCTTTAGAGAGGTAGTGATGCTTAGAAAAGAGGTTTTGGTAGAAAAGTAGTGATATTAGGCTAGTAATATTGGCATCTTATAATCGAATTTTTTGTGATTTTAACCCTCGAGAACTATCGTCTATTTCACTGACGTCAGTACTATCGTTGGGTGTAATTCACCCATACTCAGTTAGTATCTGCGTTTCTCATCTGTCAAATGAAACTATAAAAATCATCAATTTATTTTTAAGAATACCCAACTACTGAAAAACAAGAATATTTTATATGTAATTCATTTTGTTTTCTTTATATAATCGTTAACAAAAAAATAAAAAAATAAAAAATGTATTCTGGAAAATCAGTTGTAACTTTTTTAGTTTTTACGCCATGGGCTTTTAGTTAACTGATTTGGAAAGCTGAAAATGTATTTAAGAAAAAGTTATTTAATAATTTTTTTCGGCAGAAAGTAAAATTTTTTTTTCAAAAATGAGCTAAATACTTACAAATTTTAGTCTCATCCATTACATCTCTCTCATTACATCTACAAAACATATCATCATAGATTAGTTCGTATCTGGCAAAGTTGATTCATAGCAGTACCTACAGAGAGGGTAGGTAAAACTTTTGCAAATATTAGTGATTTCTTTTGATTTTATATTAGCAATCACATACAATATTTTATTACTGATTACTATCGTGGGTGAAAAACACCCACAATTTTGGAACGCCATTACTATCGTGGGTGTAAACCACCCAAGCCTCTTAATAAACTGGCACCTTAGTTTAAACGAGTAAATTGTGCTTCTTAACATCAATAAACATTCAAATGAGGATTACATTATAATTTAGTGATGATTTTCATGAAAAATTATATACTTCTCCAAAAAATTCAGCCTTATGGGTGGATTCCACCCAGACGATAGTCCTCGAGGGTTAAGAAAATATTTACATCTGTAGGTCTGACCAAAATAGACAGACAATCAGTAACGAGTATTAATAAAACTGTCGGTTAAAAGTATTTGAACGTTTTAATTCAAAATAAATAAACGCAACTTATTGCAACTTACTGAAATATTTTGAAAAGATGTATTTTTCCGTAGCAACCGAACTTTTAACGTCTGAACTAGTCAACAATAGCATATTTTGCATATTTTTTTTTACTCAGACTTCAAAATGTGAGAAATAAATAATAATTGAAATATTATAACTGAAAGGTGTTTAAGACAAGTTGATAAACTCGTTTTATTTTGGGCTAAATGTCAAAACAGATGTAACGAATGTAAACGTTCCTCAAGTTTCTATCGGTTTGTCTCGTCAAAATTTCAAAAACCCATCAACGTTTCAAATTTCTCGTATATCATTTTAATTGTTGTTTTGACGAGAAAAATTCATTAAAAGCAAATTTAAAAATTTCATGAGAAATAGCCATGTAGAACAACACTTTTTTGATGAAGTGAGAAGAAGATAAAATTCCGCTTTGTTTTGGCAGCAGTTGTGTTTGTTAGCCCATCACAATAAATGGAATGAATAGGTCACTTAAAAACAACTAAAGAAAAAGAGGAATGTTAAAAGCACTAAAAACTTTGTAGTTTTATCAACTTGTTATTTCTTGAAGGATAGTTCTTAAAACACGATATATCTTTTTGCTTACATAATACCACATTCTTCTTACAAAAACGACAAGAATAATAAAAAATATATTTATTAAATTTTTTTCTGGGTATACTGCGCTCTCAACGTATTTTTTCACCAAAATTTTACAATTCACCGTACGCAAAAGATGCTAACGTTTACAAATTAAAATTTGTTAAATGTTTTACTCGAAAAATTTTACAAAAGTTTTAAGCTGAAGCAAACAGTAAATAATTTTCTGCACGTGCTAATATTTGCTAGCTTCGCTTATGTATTCAGGTTATGTTTATCTTGTTTTTGGTTCACAGATTGTGACAGATACAGTTTTGAGGCAACCAAAGTTTATCAACCAATAAAACGCGCTTGAATTTCAAAAAATATTTATTTGAAGCTTAACAAAGTTAACGAACCGAATGTTAATTTGTAACGTAACAGCTGCATGTGTATTAGTGTGAAATGTTTTTGAAAAATCACATTAAAACTCTGGAAACAAACTTTTAAATCATGTCAGATCAGCACTTTTATTGTTGTTTAATATAATGTAATATAAAATGAACTTGCACAAAATTACAAACTTCAACATAATAAAAAGTTAAAAGTTTTTGAGTGAATGTTAAGAGTTTGATTTTCTACTTGTATGAGTAAACGTTGAACACTAACGTGGTTAACTGAATTAGTTCATAGTTTATTTTTAAAAGAACGCCTAGTTTGCAAATTTAAAACCAAAAGTTTTAGCTATTATGAACTCACAGCTTAGGGGAAGAGTGGCATGAAAGAGCCAGTTTTAAAAAAGTTACAAAATATATAATAATAATTAATAAAATTATAATTCTTGTATCAAAAGTATTTTCTCATTCATTTATGGACGTAATACCATGAAATATTTTCCGAAATCAACAATATTCTTGCACCTGTAGCCATTTATAAAAAACATGAAATTCGGCTCTTTCATAACACATGGGCATTGAAAGAGCCAACCAAAGTTTTGAAAGAGCCATCTTCTTATTACAAGACTTAACACGAAAAATAACGAATATTTTATTAAAAATATAAATTGTTATTATAAAAAGTATTGTTTTTACAAAAACAAATTAAATAAATAAAAAAATTCAAAACTAAAAACAAAAAACAGTTAAAAAACTTAAAAATATTTTTAGCAAAAAAATTAAATTGCTTTGAAGAAAATCTATAATAATAAGACCTATTCCAAAAACAAAATAAGAGGTTTAAAACACTTAAAAACATTTTTGACAAAAATAATTTAAACTTCCTTTACGCTTCTTCGTACCACCGCAACCCAGCTCTTGCAAAACATATTGTCGAAAGAAACATAACCTCAAAAATTAGTATGAAATCAAGATTTTTCCGGCAAAATAAATATGTTATTGGTAGGCCTAATATATCCATAAAATTATAGTATAATAATATTACTATTACTTTTAAAGGTGAAGACGTCACAAAACAAATAAAATGTTCTGAAAAACTTACTTAATGATGAAGAAATCCAAAATACGATACACCATCGTCGCTTATTATCAGTGAACTGTCAAATGTTCGAGGGTGCCATATGGCGAGTATTGCTTCTTAAAAATAATAATTTAAGAAGCATTCGTATGAAAACTACCGCGTAAATCAAGATGGTTCTTTCAAAACTTGGCTCTTTCATGCCACTCTTCCCCTAAGTGTTCAGTAGAGGGGAAAAAGAAATGGTTTTTTAATATTTTTGCCGTATGCTGGTTTTTGTTGAAATTGAGTGGCAAGTTTTTTTTGTAATAATCTTTAATGGTTGTATCTTTATCTACGCTTCTTACATCCATACCTTCAGCTAGAAGTAAGTTTTCGCTGGTAAAAACGTACGATTAGCTGCTGTGCTGTGTAAAATATTCACAACTACACAGGCAAATGTATAGCAAACACAGCGCATTAAGAAACACCTTGAGTTGCACATTTTTATGCCAAACCTTTTATTCCACTTAGATGCAGCATATTTTTAGGCTACGGTGCTATTAGCTGCAACACACTACATTGTGATAACATGCACAATTTTTGTAGCTAGCTATTTTGTTATTATTGCTTTTTAGTTGCACACATAAACAACATAAACAAAGGAAATAGCTTGGAACAGTAACGAACATTTTGTTAGCACATGCAACGGATATTCGAAAGTGTTGCAAAAATAAACAAGCAGACAGTAAGAAAAACGTATAAACTGACAGATGGACTGACAGGCTGTGAAAAAATTGTTGCCTTCTATAGTTGCTGAGTTGCGCGAACAGCTGCTGTTGTTCTCAGCGTTGTTTCCTTTACTATGCTATGTTGTCAACAGGAAACGGATGTTACAACAACAACAACAACAACTAACATTATCAACAGCAAAATATATAGTTAAGCGCACGTTATTTATTTGAAAATTTGCAAAATATAAAATTATGCAGCAAGCAAGCATTTTTGCAAAGAGGCGTGGCTTTCAACGGTTTTAGTTTTATTTCTGCTCTAGTGAAATATTATATTTTCATTCTTTGTTGTATTTTTTGGCTATTGTTAGGTGTTGATCCCTGCAGAATAAATGATAAATTTATGTTGGCGCAAGCAATATAAACTGTTGTCAGCAAGTTGGTGTTTTTTTTTTTTTTTTATATATATAACCGTTGCTTTTGTTATGCCAAAATTTGCAATATTCCTTATATTAAAGAAAATCTAGCTATAAATTAAAGCTATGAAAAATGGTTTTTATCTGGTTTTAGCTTTTGCTGCATGTTGACGACACTTTTAAAGTTTAAATTATATATACAACTACATAGTTACCTACCAATGTATTTGTCCAATGTTTGCCCAATTGACCAGCTTTTTCCGGTTCGTAAAAATTTGACGACGACCTTGTGCACAAATTTTAGCGAGCGGAATTAAAAACTTTTGCTAGCATCAGCATTTTTTCATAAAATGTTTTTCAACATTTTCGCATATTTTTTTTTCGATCACAGAAACCATTTTGTTTATACTTATATTTTTACATTTAGGTAGTTTGTTTTTGACATGAAAGAAAACTCTGCAGTTCATGCTGCTAACATTGATGGACAACAACTTTCTATTGTAAACAATTTTTATCTATCACCAGTTCAAGGTCATAAAAAATAATAAGTTTAAATCGAAAAACAGAAATGCATGATGTCAGAAATTTTTGTGTATTACTTTTCTCACTCTGTTGTTAAAAATATTGGCATTAATTTTTTCAAAAAAAATACCAAAGTCTTCCGACTAGCACACAAACTGCCATAAAGATTGCGAGATGCTTTAAAGTTACTGATTATGAAAACTACGCAACTTCTAAAGAACTCGTATTGATTGCTACAACGACTGAAAGGCAAACTTGGAAGTGTTTTATAGAAGTTTCTAGAACTTATATTAAACTTTGGAAAGAACATCCGTAGGAACTTCCGTACGAGCTTCTTTAAGCCATTAAGTTTCGGAATGCAACATAATGCACGGTTAAAAATCTTGGGCTAAATTTTAATCTTTTTTGGATTACATATAGGACACGACCAAAAAAAGATTACTTTTTAATCCAATGAAAAGTTTTAAATTTTCCAATCCAAAAAGTATTTATTTTTAATCTGCAAAAAGTATAAAATTTTTTAATCCAAACAGGAATCATTTTTAATCTACAGAAAGTATAAAATATTATAATCTAAAAAAAAATTAGATTTTAAACCAAAAAAAGTTTAAAATATTGTAATCCGAAGAGGATTACTTTTTAATCCGCAAAAGTTTAACATTGTCTAAACCGAAAAGACAAAAGTTTAATCTTCAAATAGTTTAGAAGTTTCCAAACTGAAAAATTAAATATTTTGCCATGAACTTCATTATATAAACATTAAGGGTATTCATGCAAATGGGCAATGCCCTCATAAATAATATAAGCCGTATAAGTTTATCAGCCTTATAAATGAAATATATGGAGAACCGTTTGCACAAATCAGATATATCACAAACCAGCAATCAGCTGTTTATATGCATGCTAAAAATTAACTGTTAACAAGTTAACACCTGATATATCTCTCCAAATGCACAATCGACTTTAGGGGACGTTCACACAATCTGCCTGATAAAAATAACTAATTGCCCAAAATACAAGCTTGCCGCTTTGCATGAATACCGTTATTATGTATTATAAAACACTGCTTTATGTAATAATGAATATAATAATATTTTGGTTCAGATTTTAATAAACAATTTGTTTCATTTAATTAAAAATAAACTTCGGATGCTTTAACAACATTAACAATTATATTTAGAGTAAATTTCGTAGTAGTAGTAGTTTTTAATTTTAGGTAGTAAAAATACTCTTTCCTGAAAATACTATCTTAATGTAAATTTGTAATAAAACATAGTCTTAAATTTAAAATTTTTTGGATTAAAAACAAATTAAACTAAAGTATGGAATAAAAAATAGTACTTTTTGGATTAAAAAGTCCTTTAAACCAAAGTTTGGATTAAAAACTAGTCCAAAATTTTTAACCGTGTGCTGACGCTGCCACTGCTAAATTGTAATTTGCAGGCAGTAAAATACGAAACAGCCGATCACTGCCGCTGCCACTGACACAGCCACTGCCACTGCGACTGCTCATTGTAATTCAGCTATTAAATAACATAAATACTTTTTCCTGAAAATACTACCTAAATGCAAATTTGTAGTCCAAAAATAGTCTTAAACTTAAACTTTTTCGAATTAAAAAAAATTAAACTAAAATGTGGAATAAAAAATAGTACTTTTAGGATTAAAAATTCCTTTAAACCAAAGTTTGGATTAAAAACTAGTCCAAAATTTTTAACCGTGTGAAAACTGTTCCTTACAATTTATTGATGTAAGCTTAACCGTTGCTTCTAAATTTAAAGACTATTTGTTTTGAAGTGAAACTTCTTTGGCGGTGAGTGAAATTTCAAGGTCTCTTATTTGTGACGCTAGTCTTACGTCTTCAATTCATATGAAAATTTTCAAAAAAATGATTGTCGTAAGATGGATTTGAAGCTAGACTTCCTCAACTGACAATCCCTTAAAAGTTGGAAGCTCTACCACTACGCCACATAGGCACATGGTAAAATAGTAAACAAAATTAATTAATATTGAACGGTTTGTAGCCCGGCCCATATCTGGTATATCACGGACATAAGCTATGTCTTTGATATCTAGTATATCACAGACACAAACTATGTCTTTTAATTTGCATCCAAAAAGTATGCACGGAAAATTTATTCGAACCAAAATATTTAGGCATACAATTCTACACTTTTTGTGTGGACATTCAAATAGCGTCAAAAAATTCTACTGCCTGTTCGCTACATACTGAGCTTAAAGGTTAATTTGAATGATTATATCATAACGTTGGTATGTTGGTTGTTATCAAGAACATGACAGATGATTGGAAACATGCAAAAAAGTTACTATAATATAAAATTAAAAACAAAATGTATTAAAAGTGTAATAACTAAGGCTGGCGAATCGTTTTTGCCATGCCAAAAACGTCCCGAAGCTAAGAAAAGTAGCTAAAGCAGGAGTAGAGCGCATTCGCGAACATAAATAGCGAATAAGAGCTCTTAACGATGCAGCCGCAGCTGGGTCTGCAACTAATGATGAAGGTATGGTGATTGTAACATCGGCTGAGTTCCAAAATGCATTTTTACGATGCAATAGTGTGTTTTTAATTTTATTGGTGCATAAAAGATGCACTAAAACTGAACAAGTAAAGCGTGCTTAATAATAGCAAGCAAAATGCAAACAATCAATCCCTAGAAAAAAACACACTGATGCGTTGTAAAAATGCATTTTGGAACTCACTCATCATCTCAACAAAATTTTAAAGACAACCAAGTTGATATGCACAACAATCGATGTTCGCTGCTTTACGAGGCCCTCATTCGACATGATCAACATACCTATTATTACAATTATTATCAAGAAGCAAAAGGCAATAATCAACAAGATTTTCGTCTGCTTTCGGAGGCTGCGTCAACGAGTTCTATGCAAATGCAATCTAGCATTCAAAAAGTGACAAAGTTGAGAAGAACATTCGAAAGCAACTAAAACACCAACTGAAAGCGATGCAAACAGGGACCGAAAATAACTGTTATTTTACAATTTTCAAATGAAAAAGACATAATGAAAAAATTGTCGAAGGACTTTTTCAAATAAACCATTTTGTTACAAATGTCCTCCGCCTCACAAATAATTTTTTGCCTTGTATTTTTTCCAGGAAAAATAATGGTTACTTTTGACTTTAATTTTATCGGTCAAAAATAACAGTTATTTTGTGACTTATTTTTTCGGTAAAAGATATGAGTCAATTTGTGTTTTTTTAAAGATCGATTGAACTGTTGACATCATGTGTAAAATGTCTTACCGATGAGATGAAAATAATACTATCAATAGTTTTTTACTCGGTAAAATGACAGAAAATAATTGTTATTTGTGACCGATAAAATAAAAGTCAAAAGTAAGTGTTATTTTTGCCCAATAAAATATCAGGCACAAAGTAACTTTTATTTTTGTCAAAAAAAAAATTGAAGTTAAAAGATAACAGTAAACCCTTTGAGTCCCGACACTAATCTAGCGGTAATCTAGCGATGGAATAATTTTTTTGAGGAATGATTTTAAGAAAACAGACTAAATTTATAAAAAAAAATGTTGTTTTTTATTTTTACTGTTTCCCATCTGGATTTTAGGGGTTGTACAATATATTGCACAACCGGACTGAATGATAATATCACTTATATAGCTAAATCGAAACCATTTTTTGTAAGTTTTATATTGCTCAATTAAAATTGAAAAAAAAATGTTGACTTTAAAATTAAAAACAAGAATTCCTAAAAATATGGATTTTACTAAATAAATAAAATAAATAAACGTTATAAAAAAATAATAATTATTTAAAAATTGTTCAAAAACGTTTGCATATGTGAATCAAGTTATTCGATTTGACGATGCAATTGGAAGAATACAGCAGCGGTCATCAGATAAATGTGCTCCCATTCGCGATTTATTTGAAAAGTGGGCTGGTTTATTATCAACCAAAAATCAGCATTATCAGTCAATTTTTTTTTCAAATATTTCTACTGATGTGCCTTTGACATCTACATCTCCACATCCACAAAAAAAAAAGCAAAAAGTGTTCCACCAGCATGTCATCTTTGCTACGAGAGTAAATCTCAATCCAAAAACAATTTATGTGGAAATATTTGTTGCTTCTGTATAAAATCTGTTTACAAGAAGGACCACAATCAAAATGTCTGTGTAAAGTGTGTTTAAGAAAAGCTGCTGTGAATTCAATAATATTTCATTAATTTATATTTTTTCCATTTTTTTTTAATACATATATTTGAAAAAATTTACTTTAAATACATTTTTCCCTCATTAGTTTGGGTTATTAAATTTTTTAACAATAAAACTTACTTTCACTCACAAAAAATTGGAAAATTTTCAAAATAATGCTTTGAATTCTCATATGCGTCAAAAAATTGACACACAAGGGGCGTGAATGTTATTTTTTTTAAGAGTGAAAGGTTTTTGTTTTTAACCTTTAAGTAGGAACGTGTATTTTTTTCGCACAAACAAGGACGTGGGGTCTCACAGGCCCCTCCACTTAATTGCTTAGTTTTTCAGTTAACACTTATTAATCTCTATAAAATCTGCAAACCGTGG
The DNA here is from genome assembly GCA_958299015.1 of Tetanocera ferruginea. Taxonomy (NCBI): domain Eukaryota; kingdom Metazoa; phylum Arthropoda; class Insecta; order Diptera; family Sciomyzidae; genus Tetanocera; species Tetanocera ferruginea. The sequence goes on along the minus strand of OY282642.1, from coordinate 147,538,374 downwards.
CATAAGGAACTAAACTTAAAAGAATAAATGTGTTAACAATAATTTTTTATTTAATAATTTTAATGACACATAAACATGAATCATTTCCATGTGATTCTCGAGACCCAGCGTCCACTCTTAAAGGTTAAAAACGAAGCTCTTTTGACATTTAAACTTCCCAAGCTGCTGTAAACAAATGTTTTTAAGTTTATTAAGAATATTGAAAGAAGCCTTTATAAAATTTAAAAAATGTATTTCTAAAGTAGCACACAACAGCTTTTATTTATGTTATCTATGTCTTCGTTAAAAAGTAAACTTCTAATTAGTCGCAAGCTCGACATAATCGCTATCCAAGCTACAGCTGTCAAATATTCAGATTTCCTAACCTTATCGAGGTTCATGTGCTAGTTCGACTGGTACAAAAAATATTTAACCAAACAGTCCAAAACTAGCCAACCTAGCAATTACTTTAAAATCAATTTGTTGGATTAATCTGGTTGTCTCTCTTTCTTTCCTTTTGGAGTCTCACATAGGGTGCTCAAAGCCTTTAAGAAATAAATGGAAGTCCTCAAAGGTTCGCGTGGAAGTCGCAAATCTTAGAAAAGATTTGAGGAGCCAAAACAGGAATTTTTTTGGTGTATCTTTAGATCAGAGTTCTACATCACATAGCTCAATTGACTCTTTTTTTTCTCACCTACAAAAACTTCAATATTTTCGTGTGCGTTGTAATTCGGAGAACTGACTTCGCCGGTGCATTCCGCTGAGACAGCAAGAAAAAAACATTTGAATTTCAGTGTTGTCGTTTGCTCGCGTTAAAAGAATTCGAAGTTTTTTCTGCTTTGTGTATTTTGTTCGTATTTCCTTCAACCAACATTCAAAGTTGGCTAACTTATGTTGTGAAATTTTAATTTTACTTTTGCAATTTATTTAAGGACTTTATATATGTGCTATACTCACTGCCACAACACCTCTGCTTTAGAAAGCTACATGTTCTACAAGCTCTGATCCCAGTCCGGCAACTTATTTTGCTTGTCCGTCTGCCATGGCACAATGCCCCGGTGGCTTGGAACCCAGTAGATGCACACTCTCTTTGAAGTGCTTAATAGACCGGATCGCAAAAAATTGCCGTGTCACTGTCTGACATATGAGTTTCGGTCGAGAATACATAAGCGCAACCAAAGGGGGCTTTCGGGGTTTAACCCCCCTCCCCCCAAAATTATTGTAGTACCAAGCAAAATTGTATACAATCAAAGTGAGTCACATGAAAAGCAATCACACGTTTTATGAAATGAGTGAAAACCCCAAATGTATATTTCAAATCGATTCTGGTTGATGCATAATCTGCTAAATTAGTCATATTTTATTCTTCAGACTTCACATTAAGCCGGATCGATTTTGTATGGAGAAAAAAAAGTGAGCCGGACACCGACTCAAAAGTAAGAAGTACTCTTAAAAACTAGAAAATACTTTTTTTAAACACCTATAAAAAATTAATTTTTCTTGATATTCAAATGCATTTAAAATTATTGGAAAAGTACTGAGCTCTTCTTTCTTTTGGTGTATCGTATGGTGTTGTTTAATACAAACTGAGTACTATAAAAAATGCTTTTTTTATAAGTGTTAAAATATATAAATATTCGAAAATCATGAATTTTGTACTGGAGCGCTATCTGGCGCACATTTAGCTAAAAACTGGTTAAAAGAAATAGATTTGCGTAACTAAAAACTCATATGTACCCACTAATATATATAAACCCACCAAAATTTTCCAAAATCAAACAATAATTATGGCAATTAAATAATATTTGAGCAGAAGGAAGCTTTTGAATATCGATTTCTCACATTTTATATAATTGTGGCACTTAGCTAGTTTTGGTAAAACCGCACCATACGATATATCAATGGAAAGAAGAGCTCAATAATTTTAAATTCATGTGAATATCATGAAAAATACATATTGTACACGTAGTTAAAACAACCTCTTTTCGAAAATGACCACAAACAAACAAAACCAAAATTGGTCATTTCAGCCCTTGAAAGGACTTTGACCGAGCTTCTTATGATCAATTGTGTTGTGTGTATTATTAAATGTTTGCACACAATTGAGCGATAACAGGACCTACATGTTTTATGCCGACTCCGAACGGCTCATGTTCTCAAGAAGCTTTACATGGCATTATTTACTCTCTGAGGTTTGTCATAGTCTGCAGAGAGGTGGTGACCGATAAGAAAAATTGTTTTATTGAAAAAAACTTTTCGCCGCGGCTGAGGATCGTACCTGGGCTCCAAGCATGCTGAGCCACACACTTAACCTGCATGCCACGGTCACCACAAATGAAAATGACAATATATGGATTTTTTTTGGGGTCTCAAGAAACACAAAAATTTTCAAAATTTTTTTAGTGTACCATGAAAATCTTTAGTTTTTTTGCTTATCTTGGGTATGCATTCTGGAGAACAAAGTTTATTATTAAAAAGATTCTGACCACTTGAAGAGTTGTTGGCAATACTTCGATTTGAGTTATCTTTTCAACTTCTAGCATGGAGGAAACTTGAAATATGTGGAAACAAATTAATTCCAAAGTAAGACATAGTAAAAAAGCCTTAATTTGAGGAAAATCGGTTGAGTCACTCGCCACTGAAAAAATCAAAGAAATTTCCCGTTAAATTGTTATTTTTCGTCCTTTTTTAAAGTAATTTTTTAAACATCGATAACACAAACTCTACAGAATTAAGTTTATAGTGAAGTCATGTGATTCATTATAAAAATAGTTCCGATTGACTTCCGAAAGTGCAGAAAAATTTACAATTTCTAATTTTCGATCGTTGTTTCCAAAATCCGTTTCATAAAATTTCTCTAAATTTTTAAATATTATCCGATATTAAAGAATTATGGCTTATTAGGTAAAAATATGTTGGTTTAATATTTCTTCTGTTTGCCCATCCAGTGACATAATATAGTTATACGACTTATTCATAATCTTCCATTGGATTTTCAAAATCAGTCAAAATCAGGGATGAAAATCCCTCAAAATTTCGCAAATTTTAACCGATTTTGGATAAGTTTAGGAAAGACCTATCGTTAAAAATATATTATTTCGATTTCGTCAGCATTTGCGCATTGGACAAGTAATACCAAACGATTTTTTCAAATTCAGACTCTTTGTTTTTCATCCCAAGGTGTCAGAAATTTAGCGGTTTTTACTTTCGGAATTGAGCATAATTAAGTGCTCACTAAAGGACGAATTTTAAAGCTAGTGCCAGCCAATTGGGTATTTTTACAACGAAGTGATGTATGGATGAATAATTTTCACTGCACTCAAATATGTTATAGAGTTTGCTCCAGAGAATGCTTTTCTCTAAATGTGGTACTAAAAAATCCCTAAAAATGATAAAAAGCTTCCATGAAAAAGGGAAATATATAAAAATATATCGTTTTAAGAGATAAGACTTTTTATATTTTTGAAAAAAGATTTAATTTTATTGAAGAAAATACTTCGCACAATGAATTTTTTATCAAAATTTAGTAAAAACTTTTAATTTTCTTTAAATTTTTCTCTTTAAATGAGAATTTTTTGTGCTAGAAAAATGCTTATCATTATTAGAGACATTGAAACATTTCCATTTCCCACAAGTGAAGAAATATTTATTTGAAAATTTATTCTAATTGAATTATCGAAAATAGAGAAATTTTTTATCGGGGAAAGGTAGGTATTGTTTTCTGAATGTGTGGGGAGAAAAATATTGAATTTTTGCTGACAATAAGGTCAAAATCGGGTAAGGGACCCGATTTAAAATGAAAATATCTTAGCTCAAGCCTTAAACCTTCGCACAACAGCTAAACAAGAAAAAAATCCGTTAAACGGCCTACAACTGGTGCTTGCAAAATATTTTGGCCGAACAGATCCTAAACAACGTTGAAGCCAGTTTATTTTAAAACGACCGCTACCACTGCTGTTCACCTTCTGTACGGATAGAATGTCCTGACAGTGACCGTTTTAATTTAAAAAAAAAAAATATGGTGCTGGTCATGCCTGAAGTTTGAGCAAAGAACCGTAAGTGCAAAAATTTAACGCACTAACCGCTATAACTCAGCCGCTGTAATTACGTAAAATGGTTTTTATATATAAGTACTACATTTGATAAAACCCCCCCCCAAAAAAAAATTCCTGGTTGCGCCCCTGCCGAGAATATAACAAAAAGTATTGTTTTTTATAGTGTACTCTTCGTTAGCAGGAATGTTTTTAGGCCCTGGTCGAAAAAAAATTTCATGGTAACTTTCACAAAAAAATATGCAGTTGGTAGGAACGTAAGAATATCTAAATTTTTTTATAATTTCTTTTTAGAAAACAAAGAATACCAAATTATTTTTTTTCATAAAAAAATTCTAAAATTTTCGACCTTTACATTGCAAAATCCCATAAGAAAACACTCTCATAAATATATTGACTTTATTTCATTTCCATTTATTTAGTTTTATTTCATAAAACTTTAATGATACTTATATTAATATTATGTTATATTCACTTGTTTAAAGGAAGAATTTTCTTAAATATAATTTTTGGTTTTGTTTTTGTATTATTACAGTTAAATTTCTAGAAAATATCTCATGGATCACAATACTTAAATGCAGATATTCTAGTTTTAAATTTTTGGTTTTTTTTTTTTGTTGTTTTTCCAAATGGAGATTTTTAATAATTTTGCACAGATGTCAATCGATATCAGAGCGGCAAAAAACTTCAAAAACTACAACAAGAATTAAGATATATTAAAAAATTATTTACTATCTTTGTATAGGTATACTCGAAGAAAAATGTACTTTTGATTTTTAAATAAAAACTAACTTTTTTCCAAACAAAGATTGAGCCTTTAAATTTTTAAGCAATTTACAAGTAAAACAATTATCTTTCTATACAATAATTATTATTGATATAAATGAAAATATATCATAACTTTGACTAAACAATACCTTTATCACTCATTAGGTAATTTTGACTTTTTGCCGCAAAAATATCAATATTATTTTTTTAAAATTATGTTACATATTTTTTTGTGTTTTCTTATATATATTTTTTTCTATTAACTGCTGTTTAATGAGTTTCCATTTAAGTTTGATTTTTGATTGTTTTTTCACACAAACATGAAAATTGATGCTATATATAAAGGTTATTTATTTTATTTTGCTTACAAATATAATTTTTTTTTTTTAACTATTTAGTTACATTAATTTACATTTAGTTTTAAATAAGTTTTTATCACAGAGAGGCGTGACTATCATTTGAAGTTCAGAACAAAAACCTTAACTAAGATAAGCTTATAATATTTTTTGGTAAAATTAAAAATAAATAAATTTTTTAATTTATTATTCAAATAACAAACAAATTAAACTTGCCAACTTTGTATAGAGAACATATTTTTAACATGTATAATTATTTGACATAAATTTGACTATTATTATGACTATTTTTGGTATTTGTGAAAATTGATTATCTAATAAATACATTGTGATCATCTGAGTTAGTTTTAAGTGTACACAACTTTTAGTTTATTTTAATAGATATATGAAATTATTTTAAGTTCATACAGACGAGTTGCCGAAAAGTTAACCTCTGACTTAATAAAATATTCACTTTTACAGCTGAAAAATTAAACAACAATGTGTGTCCTAAAAGTTTATTTTTAGTGTTATACAAGTTTAACCCATGAGCAGTATATAAATAGCTTGCAGTTTGCCAGCTGGAATTGAAAAATATTCAATATTAATTAAATATTATTTTGGTTAAAGCTTATATTAACAGTTTAATTTTAAAATTTTTGTTGGCATCACTTTAAATTGATTAACGCATTTTTTTAGTAAAAAACTATTAAATATGTTTAGAAAAAAGCACTGCATGTGTTGCTATACTTTGATTTGAAATAGCTTCGCAGTAAAACTCTCAAGCTCAAAAATTCGGAATTGAATTGGTTTTCATCAACGCTGAATGCTTCCATCCATCTATAACATCCATCTATCTTTGCTGTTTTTTGTTTTTTTTGTTTGTTTTAACATTTTCCTTTTTTCCCTTCTGTTATCGTTGCTATAACTTACACAAGGATCTTATTAAATTCCACCAATCCATCTTTTTATTTGACATTTTTCTCTTTTCGAACATTCGCTATACATGACTGACCCGTATGTTATTCGTTGCTTGAATCTACCACCCGCATTTATCTCACATGCTGAGTTTATCAAAGCTTTTTGTTCGTTTATCCTTCATTAATTATGCATTTACACGTAATTCATTTTATTTCAACATCTCGGTCAATATATATGCTTAAATAAAAATAAGCTTTAAGCTGTTTCAGATGATGTTGTTTTATTTTATAAAATTTTGGCTTAAAACGCACATCACATTTTTGACATTTGCCTCTGTTTCTGTCTTTAAGATTCTAACGTTATGAATCGACATGGGGTGGTTTTTATTGCTATGCAGTTTTTTGTTTTTGATTTATTGTTGTTTTCCTTGTCTTTTTGAACTTTGCTTTTGAGGAAAAACAAAAACCACAGTTTCAACATAATCTGCACACACGCCTTCGACGTGCTGAGATCTATTTTATGTCAGTGAACTTTTTTGTCTGTATATTTAATGACAAGAAGAATTTTACTCATTAATAATTTAAAGTTAAATTCTTTGAAAATGAAAGAAAATTAAATGTATACTAAGCCAAAACTCCTTTAGGACTTCACATTGAGTTCTACAGAAGTAGAACTCTTCTACAGAAGAGTTGTACAGAAATATAAGGTTTTGTCGTGTCGTAGTGCAATAAAGTTACATAGCCGGTGAAGTTGGAACTGGCTTTATTCCATTTTAGAAAAATATTTCCAAGTTACATATATATTTAAATTGTGCAAGTTTAAATTTTATTGGCACCACAGTACAAAATTATATAAATTTTTCATCTTCGCATCTTCTAAATTATTAAAACTTTTATTAAGATTACATAAGATACCAGATTTCATTACAGAACTTCCCAAGGATTTTCAATACACATACATATATGAAACATTTTCTAAACAACAACAAAAAAAAAAAAATTAAATTTGATGAAGTTTACAAAATAAAAAAAAAAATTATTTTGTTTAATATTTTGTATTTCTATGAAACAAAATTTAGTATAGAACTCAAAATCAAAGGCCCAAAATACACTGTAGTGCTCAGTCTGCGTAAGAAAACCGGTTTCTAGTAGACTGAACTCTACAGTTTTTTTTTTTCGCCAAAGACTAATTTTTCAATTTAAGCTAGCTATTCAATTTATTTTTACTATTTATATATTTATATTATATATTTATATATATATATTGCTACCGAAAAAGACTCTGAATGATTTTTTAATCGATTTTACAAATTTCAGAATTTAGGTGAGAAACTAAACTACATACATGATCATTCGAACAGAACCAAAATATTGCACATAAGATAGAACCATGCCAAACGAAACATTTCAAAAAGAACGAAACTGAATTTTATGGATTGTGTTATTTTGATTTGTTTTTGTTTTGAATAGAAGCCATAAAGAAGATCTCAAAAAATTATATGTATTGATACTATACTCAAAAAACTGTAAACTGTTGGATGAACTGTTATGGGCTGTTTTTTCGCTGTTTTGCTTTATGTTTAACGGAAAGACTGCCTAATTAAGGTTTTTCCCATTAGTGATAACAACCACTTATAACAATCACTGATGACAATCACTGTGAAGTTCTAACCAAAATTATTTTTAATTAGTTTTCTTTATATTGTCTTCAATGGGTTTCAACCAAATGCCAAAACAGAAAAAACTGTCTCAAATTGAATGATCTAAGTAGTGAATATCTCTGCTATCTTGAAATAGATTTAATTTATTTAATTTTTGTTTTTAAGTCTTATCAGGTCCTGAAAGCAGTACTGACATTAATTTAGGTGGAACATAACATTCGCGGCAGCAAAAACAGACCTTTTTTAAAAAATTTTTTCCAAAATGTTTTATTATTGTAGAGAATTGAACAAATTACAAGAAAAAAAAAAATTCAAAAAAATATATTTTTCACTCCAACATGGTTTTATAGAGCTCCAAACTGGCGGCAGAGAAAAAAAAGCGGGGCCTCGTGGTTGCAGCGCTGGGAGTCGCAAAAATTCTCCGATCTGGAAAAAAATGACTTTTTTAAGGTAGGTACTATTACAGTGTGTAAAACATGAAAAAAATTTTTTGTTTTTTTTTTAGAATCTGGTTGCTTAAGGTCTGAAGAATGCGTAAATGAAATATTAGAAAAAAATATCAAATAAAAAAAATATGACTTATATTATATTCGTATGTCGCGCACTTATTCATACTAGTATCGCCTGGGGTCGAAATTCGACCAATTTATTGATTGCCTATTTATAATTATATGCGAGATGATTAAAATAAGTTCAAGGCTATAACTCTCAATTGATTAGAGATATAAAGCTATTTTCTTCAAAAAAATTATTTTTTTATATTACTATTTTGTTTAAAAACAGAAAAACAACATTTTAAAAAAATTTTATTTTGTCAAAGAAATCATAGGTGGTAGTAGCCTTGATTTTTTGATGGTACGGACAGTTTATTAATTAATTGTCAAGACAAATTAAACTCAACTAAAATTCGGTATTGACTTTGAAAGAAAATCAAAAATGCAATTTTGAGTTTTTGTTTTTTTACAACAAAAAACATTTTTACCCCCATATTTTAAGAATAAATCAAATTTTATGGTCTTTTTATAAAAGGAATAATTTAAATAAAAAAAAAAAAAAACGGTATTATTTTCAAAAGTTTTTTAAAGTTAACTACTAAGACTTTAATACAAAAAAGAAATAAATAAAATCTATTCACAGATGGCGGAGATATTGGCTTTCCAATTTAGAACATTCAATTTGAGACAGTTTTTTTCTCTCTCTTGGCATTTGGTTGAAACACACGCTAAATAATAAATGACAATATTAAGAAAATTCATTAAAAATACTTTTGGTTGGAGATTTGCTGTAATTTTTTATTACATTTGAAAGAAAATTTAACAAACTTTTAGAAAAAATGAAAAAAATTTAAAAAACCGTTAAAATCTGACCAAGATATTCACATGGAAAGTCAAATTTTTGAATTTAAAATAAATTTTTTTACAAATTTTACAATTGACGAATGCATAAAACTACATTTTTTTAAAAAATTGTTACTTTAAAAAAAAATTCAAATTCGACCAACTCAAGAACTCTTCCTCAGCCAAATTTCATAGTAATCATAGAGCGGGTTTTTCTCAAAAATTTAATTTCTCTCTTAGAAGGTTGGGAGAAAACCCCCTCTATCAGATATATCATTTATATATACATTCTGCACATCTGGGCAACATAACCTTTCGAATGATATACGTTTCATTTATTTTGAGTTTTAATTAGTACCAAAAACGTGTAAGACAAACTTTAATGTTCACGTATTAATATATAAGATATTATCATTCATAGAAGAAAATCTAATCGCGTTTTTCTCGAAACAAGTTTTTTCGAATTGGTTTTTAAGATATCTCTAGTTCTTTTGTTCGATTTCGATGAATCTTGATTTATTGTGATCTTCATAGACTCTGTTAAGCATTCTACCTATAAAAAGCTGAGAGACTTTTATATTTTGTTTTTTAGGCTAAGAATTTCTGTCAAAAAGAGGTGTTTTTTGTAAATTTGTTTTTCAAAGCATGCCATTTTTTTTGTTTGCTTTATTTTTTTATTTGCGTAGGTAGAGTGCTCAACTACAACCCTTTACTGAAGAATGCATTTTGATTTTTTACTTTCCGACGCCTTGGAAATGCTGGAGACGAGAAACCAACTTACAACCTTTTTTTGAACACGCCAACTTCAACGACCTCTAGAAAATAAACAACAAATACAAAAACAAAAAATTTTTTTTATATCTTCAACTTTAACTGTATATAATGTTAATAAATTTGAATTGAATAATTATGAAATACTATGTAAGAAAATTGAATAAAAAAGATGTCGTTTTTAATAGCTTCACACTGTAAAAGTACCTTAAATCTTAAAAAAATTATTCATCGTATGACAGGAGTTTTTATTTTAATTTTTTTTCAATATTTGGTGATGTTCCAAATTTGAAAGTGTAGTTTTTCGAAAAAAATTTACTTCAAAAATTCATAAAAAATCGAAAAATTTAAAAAAACTCGTGTCATACGATAGCGAATCAAGTTTAAAAAAATAAAAAAAAAAAATTTCGTCAAAAAATGAACCCACTAGTGCCTAAAATACACAATTATAAAAAAGTCAATTTAAAAAAAGGCCAATGTCATGTCCCCCGTTAAGAGAATTGATTTACGAGACACAGAAAGTTTAGTTGCTACCTATTTCAAATTTAAATAATTATTTTCAGTTACCATTTCCTTCACTGTAGCGATGTTCACTTCAGTAGAAGATATTCATGGCCGAATAGAGTGTACCAGACAGTACCACTGTACCATTCATATGGGCATCTCCCAAACAAGGTCCACCAAAAGTTAAGCAAAACATTCAAATAAAGCACTCTAACAGCTGTTTATTTTATTATTTTTTTTTTTTTTTTGATTAGTATTACTGCTATGTAACTTGAATTTAACTTATTATGATGTATTTTTATTAAAATTTATAATGAACATCATTACTTTATTTTACTGACGTTGGAAAAATTTGTCGCGTCTGTATTCGTGCTATATCTATTTAAAAATAATTTAAAAGATAATTCTCATATTTCATAACTCTACGAAGAAAAGTTATCCTTTGACCTCCATTAACATGTATATATATATACATAAAAAAGTTCTCAAAACTAGCTAAATTTTGCATACGAGCTTAAACAAAAATTATATTTTTTGTCGTGTCCGTTCCATTGTATGATTGCTTATTACTTTTCTTTAATTTGTACTAAATCTTGCCAATATTTTTATAAAATGTAGCACTCTTTTATCGCGTTATAACACTTAATATACATATCGGCTCTTTTTGTTTCTTTCTTGTTTTTCGAGTAATTAAAACCGTGCGAGTGTCGCGTCCGTGCCACTGGGAGATGCCCATATGCACTTATTCACAGAGTCTATTCATAATTATAAATATTTTTCACTCGCATTATGAAAACAACTCTATAGGTAGTTATTATAAGCTTTGACTTCTTATAAAATTTTTTTTTAAATAGTAAATAATTTTATAAAATCAAAATAGTAAATAATTTTATTAAAAAAGAACACTTAACTGTTTAAACAATTTCTTTAATCTTTTTTTAGACGTTCCCAAATTTAAAATTGCATGTTAACATATTACGTTCATATTTACTACATTCATATCTGTGGACATTTGACAAAACAACTTCTCTCGAGATAAAAAAATTTTCCAGGATTTTTATCGTGAATATAGAATTTCAATACGCTTCTTTTGGTGTAATCGTCTTTTTTGTACGATTTTTAGTTTCAAAGTTATATCATCACCAAATCAGCCTCTTTTGAGTTTTCATCTAAATTGCATTTGACAAAACACCTTCTCTCAAACAGTTTTGAAATTGTCAGAAAATCAATGAAAAAGTAAAAAACCTTTTTTGACAAAACAACTTATATTCATTTAATGCTAGCCCATTGAATACAAATTCCTTTCCACAAAACAACTTCTATCGAAAGAAGGTCTTTTGTCAAATGCAAAATTTAAAAATACCAGTTTCTTATCCCACACAAGTTGATTTTTCATGCATGCAACAGCGAGATTTCATTGCGACAAAACGTCTTATCCCGTTATAAGTTATTTTGTGAAAGTAAAAAAGGAAATAAGTGAACATTTATTTCAGTTTAAGCTGTTTTGTCAAGTGCACTCAAGTAAAATTAGAAAAACAAGTTATTTTGATTGATAAAGAAGTGGTATAAAATAAAATATTTAAAAATTTTTGAAGATGTAAAGAGGTAAAAAACTAGATGCTTTGGCCAAAAAAGTGAATCAAAATGACGAAAAATGGCAAGTGTTAGCTAATAAAGATAAATTGGTGTTAAAAGAACTATTCACTCATAGAGATGGGTCAGTGTTTAAGCCACTTCCGAATGAAACGGCCACATCTCATAATGTCGGTGCAGTTGGTGATATGGTGTCTCTTCTCCGTGAGAAACTTACTGAAAAAAGTAACGAGGGTGCTGTTTCCGTGAATAATAGCTTAGAAAGCATTGAGGATATTTTCCATGAAACCGATTTCGATGATGCAGATTATATTCCCTCAGTTAATTCAGATTTAAATACAACTTCTGAGAGTATGCAAACTTTGGGTTTTATATTGGAATCGAACCTTTGTGGCACAGTTTCACCCCAGTTTGACGAAGCACAACTACTGTCTGAGCTAACCCCAACAACATCGAAGAAAATAAATTAGATAAACAAAAATTTGGGAAAAGAATACTTTACATATAAGAATAAAAAAATCCCAGCCAAAAAAATAGAAGCAATCGGGGAATGCAAGCAATTGTGTCAATACAAGATAAGTTTTCAGCAACAGGAACAAATATTTAAAGTATACTGGGATCTAGGATATTATAATAAGCGACGCGAATATATTTCAAGCATGATCGATATTCAAAATAAGAAAACCGAAACACTTAACAAAGCATAAAATTCTCGAAATCGGCAATACGTTTACTTGTACCATTTTGAGACAAATGGTCAAAGAACTCGAGTATGCAAGATGTGTTTTTTAAAAATATTTGGAGAGACAGATCAAAGTATCAAAACCGTAAATAATCACAAAATACAAAAACAATTTGGAAGTATTCCAATTGATCGACGTGGTAAGCACACGCCACCACATAAAACAACGATCGAAAAATGCAACGAAGTAATGGAACACATAAACAGTATTCCCATGTATGAAAGTCATTATAGTCGTCGTCATACACAGCAATTGTATTTTCAGCGTGGTCTCAATCTGGCAACCTTGTACCGAATGTATACTGAAAAATATTCTGATCCAGTATCAGAACCAAAGTACCAAGATATATTTCGAGCTTTGAATATTAAATTTAAAAAACCACAACTTGATCTCTGCAACAAATGCGAAACCTTAAAAACGCAAATAGCAAATGTATTGGATGAAAATGGAAAGTGTCAACTTATGTTGCAACAGAAAAAACATCACGATGAAAGGGATAGAAAGAGTTTAATTACCAAATGCTCTTATAAATTCTTAACTTCTTGTATGTATCTATATCTTTTAGGTGAAAAGTTTGAGTGGAAAACGGATCGTTGGATGCGGTATGAGAAGAGTAACCCTGGTGTTCTGCAATACAAACAGTCATTACAACCAGAAGAGGCCTTTAAGGAACTAGACATTAACTTGCGTCGTAAAAAAATTCGAACTCCACAACTGGTTCCAAGTTACACGTGTCCGTTAGAAGTATCAAAAAACAAAAAAAAGGATTTGTTAGACATGCTGCCTTCGATCGATACACATTTTCACGGATTTTACCAAAATATAAAAGATGAAGGCGAATGTCAAGTTGAGATTGACTCGGAAATTGATGACGAAGAATCTGTTAAGTACCTATAAATTTTTGTGTATTATCGTCATTACATTTGAGTTTTTATTGTTTCCTTAATTATTATATGAATTTTATTTTGAAATATTAACTGTAATGGTTCAACTTAAAAAGAAAATTTCTATTCAAGTCAAATCTATTGCAAGCCATGGGCTGAAAACACTAAATAACAATTTTAAATAAAAATACATACTTTTTGCTAAATCAAATTCTTTCGATTTTTTTCTTAAATTTAACCTTAGCAAAACATCTTGTCTCGACATTAGCTAGTAAGGTTTAATTCTTTTTCACTCAAAACCATTTTGACAAAACAACTCGTGTTATATAAGCTGAAATTTTTTCCAAAAATTCATTTGACAAAACGTCTTATATATTTATTTTACCATTTTATAAAAAAAAATTGCTCTTATATAAAAAATAGTTATAGGCAAATGTTTACTTGATATTAGTGCACAATATCAAACCATAACACTTCTTTAAATTTCTTCACAAAAAATTCTACACAAGAAATTTAAGCAGTCAAACAGTTTTTTTGTTCTCCTGAAAAGTTAGCCAATTTGAAAGAGGTTGTTTTGTCAAATGTCCACAGATATGTTTATTTGTATCAATTTGTTTTCACAAATAGTCAATGAGTCACATGTGACTCATAGACTGTGATTATGTCCAACACTCATGGGACTTGGAACAAATAGATTACAGCAAACTTTAAAAAAATGTCAAAGCTTACTGTTTGGGCGCACAATCAGTTCTTATCGTTCAAAATAATATTAAATAAAGTAAAAAAAAAAGAATAAAAAGAAAAACCTATATCGAAAAGTAACAAAACCCAAAAAAAAAAAAAAAAAAAAAAATATTAAGGAAGAATATTTAATTATTTTATTATTTAATTTTTTTTGTGAACTTTATTTTACTAGGCGTTATCACTGACCCTATCTAAATAAGCAATAATTTAGCTTATTTTTTAAAATATTATATTCATAAATAAGTGCTGGTCAAATCGTACAAGCTTAAGGAGGAAAACGAAAATTGTTGAACTTCCGCGTGGACTGTTGATTTTTATTTGTTAATAATAATAATTAACTTCTTTTTAGGCAAAAACTAATAGTATTGACCGTTGAAGAGTTATTAATTAGCTTTGCTATTAAACCAAAATGCTTTATAAATCATAGTTTCTTACCAAATAAATATTTCTAAGGATTGACTCAAAACTTGCAATTGATGAAAGCATGACTTGTACAGTGGGCGGAAGACACGTGGTATTGAGAATATCAAACAGAATTTTAACATTTTGTTCTTTTCATGAATTCAGCAAACTTAAAGTTACTTCACTGGGCTAATTATATTTTTCTTACAACACATGACTACTGATAGACTCGAAACTTAGAGAAGTCTTAAAAATAATTTCATATACCTAGCGGATGGCTTAAAATTTGCCATTATTCTATTTCATATGTTTGCATTCTCCTTTTTTATTTTTTTTTTTTAATTTATAACATAAACAGGATATTTATGGAAGGAAACAGATTCCCTCAGTACAGTGCTTATTTCACTAATAAATGACTACAAGATGCTGCTACTCGGTGATTGTTGGATGTTTTTTTTTTGTTTTCTTTTCTTTTACATTTGCCTATAAATATATGCAAGTAGTTTTTTTTTTTTGCTTATTTGTGTGTCTTAAATTACAGTTAAAGTTATAGTTAACTAAATTAAAAAATAGTTAAAATTACAACTTTTAGTCATGGCTTCACTTTTACGGTTTTGCTCTGTTTCTTATTGCGCTATTTTAGTATTTTATACAAGACGAGTATCTTCTTTATCCGTAACAGCTAGAACAGCATCCTGGTATTAGATGCCGACAATCTACAGGACAACCGCTGCCTAATTTCAAAGGAAACTCTCACGTGCACCATGTCGCTCATCGCCCAACATGACACGCTGAGATGGTGGTTCACCGTATTGATCCTGATAGTAGTTCTCACGCATCATAGTATTCAGACTAGAGCAACGGAAGTAGAGTATCTCCTGAAAGGGCTTGCGGAAGTCGCGATTTAGAGTAGCGTATATTATAGGATTAAGCAAGGAGTTGGCATAGCCCAGCCATAGGAACAGCGACGACAGTGTCTGTGGCACATGCGTCGTTTCGGACTCAACGAAAGGACGTATTAGGGCGAGTATAAAGAATGGCAGCCAGCAGATGGTAAATGCGGACATGATGATGCCAAGCGTTGTTGAAGCTTTTTTCTCTTTGGCTAGTTGAAAACGCAGTTTCTTGTGATGTGGTGAGCCTAGTAGGCCGCTAGAACCACCGCTGCCATGGCCACCACCACTCACACCACCACCACCACCACCTCCACCACCACCAGCACCGCTAAGTACTCCACATGTCGAGTACGTCAGCGAAGTATTGCCGCAACTGCTGTGTCTCAATCCGTTGCCGCTATTCAGTTCATTATTGCACGGTACGGCAGTGGCTCCATTCAGCGCATGCTGCAGATGTGTCTGGGCACGTTTCTCCTCCAACACTATTCGACGCGCAGCGCGGAAGATCTGATAGTAAACGAACAACATGACGGACAACGGTATATAGAATGAGCCAAGCGTCGCATAAATTTGATACGCAAAGTTCTGACAGACGGCACAGATTGGCTCGCCCTGTTCATCCTCGTGTTCATTACCTAGTATGAGCAGCGGTGGCAAAGATATGCAAGCAGCCGCCAGCCAAACCAAGCCTACGCAAAGCATCATGCGGCGTGGAGTACGTTTAACGCCGTATTCAAGCGGCTTGGTGATGGCCAAATAACGGTCCACTGAGATGGCGCACAGATTAAGAATGGAAGCCGTGCAACAGAGCACATCAAAGGACACCCAGATGTCACATAGCAAGGGTCCAAAGTTCCACTTCTCGAGCACCTCGTAGAGTAGCGCCATCGGCATGACCAGCACGGCGACACACAAATCGGACAGTGCTAAAGATACTAGCAGATAATTGCAGGGACGACGCAACTTGCGCACCATGCATACAGCTATGCAGACTAGAACGTTACCGACCACGGTTCCAAGTATGACGAAGAGCAGCACAAAGCTGACAACAACAGCATGAAGCGGTGGTATTGCGTACTGGCCCTCCAACTCCGTGGACGGGCCAAGACTAGCATTGATAGGTCCATCGAGCAGCTCGCTGTAGGTTGTGGGCACTGTACCGTGCACGGTGGCATAGAGTGGACTAATGCTGGACACGGCACCACTGTTGCTATGACTGCTGCTGCCATTTAGAATGGTGATTGAAGCAAAGAGAGCGCTTAGATTGGAGAATTGTGTGCTGGATTCACTTTCCAATGCTTGCGGCTGCAATGCGCTGTCATCCACCAATACCAGCGAGTTGAACTGAAATGTATCTAAAATGTTCTGTCGCTGCTGAAGATCTGCGGTGATATTTGATGTTGAGGCAACAGCAATCCAGCTGCTGAAAGCGAGTACAAAAAGTGTGAGTGCAGCTGCCTGTAGCGCAGCTAGCGTGAAGTTACGTAGTATTGAGATCAGTTTGGCAAAAGTTCTAGAACTTTTTGGTGGCGTTTCGAAATAAGTAAGCAAAGCTGTTCTATTGGCAATTCTGCAGTTTTTGTTGCTGTTCCTTCTGTAGCTTCTGTGGCTGCTGTGGATGGTAGCCATATAAATTGTGGTTTGATTAATTTTGTTCTAAGAAGTTGTGAAACTCTTTTATTTGCTATCTTGATATGAAAACTTATCACGAAGTCTTAAGTGCCATAAATTTTTGTACTTATGTTACTGCTAAAAACCGTTGGGAACTATAGCACTCACTCAGGGCACCAAGCACGTGCCGGTCTCTGCCAGATGTTTGCCTTTTTGTGGTTATGCAAAGTTATGCGGTGTTGATTTCGGTCTATCTTAAATTGTTTTGAAAATATGCTTGATTTCATTCACTTAAGTTCCGTTGTTGTTTTTGCGTTATAAAATCAAGTGTCAGCGACCTTTGTGACGTCTAGAAATGTGACCACATTTTATTCATGCCCATCTCTCGTGTTGTACAGCTTCTGTTGAGTTTGACTGGCTTGTCGTTCGCTGCTCTGAACTTGTTAATCTTTTTCTCATTAATCACTTTTATTACATGTCCCGACATGGCGACACTCTATGTTCCGTGATTACGCCGCTTTAAGTGTCGGTCACCTTGGGCTGGACTGGGCACATTGTTTCTCATTCTCTTTTTCTGCTCGTATTGTTTGAGTTAATTTTTTCGGCTTGAGTGGTTTTTTTCGTATGTATGCGAATTTTCAATATTCAGATATTTTTACGAATTTGTGAAACCATTCGTTTATTATTATTGCCGGTAGTGAGTGAAACTTTTTGAAATGATTGTCCAAGTTCTGAAAGAGAAGAGAAGAGAAAAACATAGTTAAAGACAAAATATTTTCATATTAACCTAAAAAGATACATAATACGTCAGTCAACATTTAGGTTAGATGTTTAAAAAGGTTAAATTGGTTTATTCTAGAAACTACCAATTTGGGAAAAATTTTACAAACTCAATATCACGATTTGTATGCAGTCGTCAAATTAAAATCAAAGATAGAAAAAACGCCATAACAGAAAGATTAACAGAGATTAATTGTTGCTACTTTTTTGCGCAAACTCTTCAATACGAGGCGGCCGTGGTCGAGTGTGCTAAGTGCGTGGCGTGCGAACTATCGGATCCCGAGTTCAAACCTCACCTCGGGGAAAAGTTTTTTTCAATATATATACATTTTTCTGTTCGGCCGTCACCTCTCTGCAGACAATGGCAAATCTCAGAGAGTAAATAATGCCATGTACTTGATACTTAATACTTAATACTTAATACTTAATACTTAATACTTAATACTTAATACTTAATACTTAATACTTAATACTTAATACTTAATACTTAATACTTAATACTTAATACTTAATACTTAATACTTAATACTTAATACTTAATACTTAATACTTAATACTTAATACTTAATACTTAATACTTAATACTTAATACTTAATACTTAATACTTAATACTTAATACTTAATACTTAATATTTAATACTTAATACTTAATACTTAATACTTAATACTTAATACTTAATACTTAATACTTAATACTTAATACTTAATACTTAATACTTAATACTTAATACTTAATACTTAATACTTAATACTTAATACTTAATACTTAATACTTAATACTTAATACTTAATACTTAATACTTAATACCTAATACTTAATACTTAATACTTAATACTTAATACTTAATACTTAATACTTAATACTTAATACTAAATACTTAATACTTAATACTTAATACTTAATACTTAATACTTAATACTTAATACTTAATACTTAATACTTAATACTTAATACTTAATACTTAATACTTAATACTTAATACTTAATACTTAATACTTAATACTTAATACTTAATACTTAATACTTAATACTTAATACTTAATACTTAATACTTAATACTTAATACTTAATACTTAATACTTAATACTTAATACTTAATACTTAATACTTAATACTTAATACTTAATACTTAATACTTAATACTTAATACTTAATACTTAATACTTAATACTTAATACTTAATACTTAATACTTAATACTTAATACTTAATACTTAATACTTAATACTTAATACTTAATACTTAATACTTAATACTTAATACTTAATACTTAATACTTAATACTTAATACTTAATACTTAATACTTAATACTTAATACTTAATACTTAATACTTAATACTTAATACTTAATACTTAATACTTAATACTTAATACTTAATACTTAATACTTAATACTTAATACTTAATACTTAATACTTAATACTTAATACTTAATACTTAATACTTAATACTTAATACTTAATACTTAATACTTAATACTTAATACTTAATACTTAATACTTAATACTTAATACTTAATACTTAATACTTAATACTTAATACTTAATACTTAATACTTAATACTTAATACTTAATACTTAATACTTAATACTTAATACTTAATACTTAATACTTAATACTTAATACTTAATACTTAATACTTAATACTTAATACTTAATACTTAATACTTAATACTTAATACTTAATACTTAATACTTAATACTTAATACTTAATACTTAATACTTAATACTTAATACTTAATACTTAATACTTAATACTTAATACTTAATACTTAATACTTAATACTTAATACTTAATACTTAATACTTAATACTTAATACTTAATACTTAATACTTAATACTTAATACTTAATACTTAATTATTAATACTTAATACTTAATACTTAATACTTAATACTTAATACTTAATACTTAATACTTAATACTTAATACTTAATACTTAATACATAATACTTAATACTTAATACTTAATACTTAATACTTAATACTTAATACTTAATACTTAATACTTAATACTTAATACTTAATACTTAATACTTAATACTTAATACTTAATACTTAATACTTAATACTTAATACTTAATACTTAATACTTAATACTTAATACTTAATACTTAATACTTAATACTTAATACTTAATACTTAATACTTAATACTTAATACTTAATACTTAATACTTAATACTTAATACTTAATACTTAATACTTAATACTTAATACTTAATACTTAATACTTAATACTTAATACTTAATACTTAATACTTAATACTTAATACTTAATACTTAATACTTAATACTTAATACTTAATACTTAATACTTAATACTTAATACTTAATACTTAATACTTAATACTTAATACTTAATACTTAATACTTAATACTTAATACTTAATACTTAATACTTAATACTTAATACTTAATACTTAATACTTAATACTTAATACTTAATACTTAATACTTAATACTTAATACTTAATACTTAATACTTAATACTTAAGTCCAATTTATTTTCCCATCTTTTTATAGAATAGAGCTTTGCATTGATAACGCCTTGTTTATTGAGTTGTGGTTATTTTCTGGTGATCATTTTTTTTTGCATGCCATGATATTGCCATTATTTACCTCAAATGGGTATTTGTAGACATTTATGTAGATGACTAGCTTTGTCCACGATCTTAAAACGATAAGTATTTAAGAGCTGCTTTGTGCTGCCAAGCTTAACTCTTAAGGCTTTTGGTACAAAGACAAATAACTAAATCTTCTCAGCCGTCAGTGAATGATAACTAATCATCTGTTAGAATGATATCAAAACATAAATTGCTTCAAATTTACAATAAAACATTTCTAGCTACAGGCTCTTTTAGCCAGGCATATGAGAATTCATTGCTTGAATTCAACCTTTTTACCGACGACAGTCTAGCAAAAGAGCTGTCATTTGTATCATTATGTGCCACAAATATTCTAATTAGTGCCAGTTGACTGCCACAAATATTGTCTTGGGTGTTGTTAAAAATTCAAGTCGTTATAAGTGACGCTGTCAGCTTTATAAATCATGTAGTTTCTTCAGATTGAACTACTCAGGGGAGAAATGTGAAAGCATTAGGTTTATTTATAAGTCATATGATAATTTATTTAGCAGACGAATGGCATTTTATGTTTTAAGTTGTTAGTGCTTATTTCATTTTTGTAAGCCAGTGAAGCGATTTATAAAACATAACAAAATAATTAAATAAAAAGCACAAACGTGCACTCAGTATACGTTACACCAAAGATGAAGATGATTTAAAAAATAATGGTACATTCCTCACAATTATGAATGTCTTTCAAGTTATGTGCTTCAGGTTGCTTCAAAAAGAACAGTAAATGTGATTTGAAAAAAAAACTTGATTTACATCCTTAAATGTTTTTATTAACAAAAGGAGAAGCAAATGTTTTTTTTTTGCATTTTCTGACATAAAGAACTTGTCCTTGAGAATTTGAAATGTTTTGTTAGCATTTGTTTTTTTTTCTCTTTTTCATATTTAATAACGCAAAGGCTACCCTTTTCAACTGTCTTATTTAAAGTAAATTTATGCAAGAAAACGGATCTAGTGGACACTAATTAGCTCAAGCACTGTTATGTTTACCATGGCAGTAGAGTGTAATAAAAAAGATTGGGTGGCAAGAGGAGGCTTACAATAATATGTGCGAAATGTAGACAAACAAAAAAACTATTGCATGTCCACCGATTTCCAGTTTTTGCAGAGGGTTGCGTTAGAGAAAAAAAAAAAAACAGAAAATAAAATTGTTATTTATGGGGCTGTGCAACTTCTGTTGAACTTTTTTTACTTTTTACGAAGTCTCTGGTTTTCAGCTGAAAAAAAACACAAACTGAGTACACAACAATATATTATATTAAATCAGAATTTAAATGTACAGTTAGTTGAACATGTTTTTCAAGTTTAATTAAAGTTAATTTGTTTGTTTATAAAATAGTTATTTGAGTTAAATGAGGTAAAAGTTAAAAAAAAATTTATTTGATAAGAATTTGTTTGAAAATCTAATATTTGAAATTGTACGTTATTTTTATTAATAAAAATAATATTCTTACCATGCCTAAACATAACTTTATTTTTCTGAAAAAATTAATAAAAATTGATATTCTAAAATAAAAACAAATTCGTTTTTTAAACAAAATGCACAATTATTTTTAAAACCACTACATGTTTGTTTCTCTTAAGAGCGGGGTAAGATTATATACCTCTTTTTTCAACCATTTTCAATATGAATTCACAAGATCTCAAGAATATTGTGTCCAAATTTAAAGTTGATCTGAGTCGAACTAACGGAGTTATGAATTTTTAAATAAATGTACCTCGAACGTAACAGCCTACATGCACAAAACTTTAAAACAATTTTTCGATAAATTGTATTTTCGAAGCACATGTTCATGCCTTTTAAATACTACTATTTTTTTACAAAGTATGAATTAAATATAAACAATTAAAATGCCACAATTTTATAAGTCACTAAAAACTACTTGACCGATTCATTTCAAACTTGGCACACATTTTTTTACATATAAAATACCTCAACCAACGTTAAGGTACATTTTTTTTTTCAGGGTTTATGAGGGTTTAAGAGGGTTTGCCATCCACAAAATGTCGAAATTTTTCACGTTAAATAGCAGTTTACACTTTTGACGGCCACCAAAAATTTTTAAATGAAAAAAAAAATCAAAGAACGTTGGGGAAAGATTTCATGTGACTTTGACTAAATTTTAAAGGTTTTTGATTTCAGATAATTTTCGAACGATATAAAGTGAACACTGCAAATTGCTATTTTTCTAAGACGTTCTGGGAAAAGCTTTACCACATGCTTGTTTTTCAATATTTCCTGAAAAAAAATTACATAAGATTAGCTGCGTTCGATTCGCCAGTGCTCAACTCGCTTGTGAATAAAACGTCTACTGATTTTGCTTTTATTTGCTCAATAGTTGGCAACACTTTTGTCATGACGACCACATCAATAAATAAATTAAAATTTTTTACCTGCCAAAAAATCAATCGACATACGACATTTTGAAATATTTTGAAAATAAACAAGCAAAGTAGCTTTAAAGTCGGTCTAGCCCAACTATGGAATACATTAAACCTCCAAACATAAATAAATTCTTATTTTTTCAAAAGTCCATGTTTTCCTTTACAGTTTTTAACAGTTTTCACTAATGTGGGTTGTATGGGAGTAGGGCGTTTTCGTGGGCGGGTGGCACCCATTTTTTGTGCGCACCTTAGTTTTAATATAAAATTCTCTCATACAAAGTTAAATCCCTGTAAGTTATATACAAACCTTTTTATGGTATTTTCAATATTGTGAGTTGTATGGGAGGTGGGCGTGTTCGTGGGCGGGTGACGCCTATTTTGTGGATACACTTTAGTTTTGAAATAAGATCCTCCCATACCAAGTTTAATCCCTGCAGGCCATGTATAAACCTTTTCATGGTATTTTCAATATTTTGGTTGTATGAGAGGCAGGCGTGTCCTTGGGCGAATTCCAAAAATATTCAACAATGCAGGTCCATGTGAATATGTGTATTATATTGTATCATGCAATTGTTTCAACTCCTTCTTCTTATCCTGTGTTGACGGACAACACACAGACGGACGGACGGACAGAAGGACATAGCTTAATCAACACACGAGGTCACTCTGATCAAGAATATATGCACTTTTCTATACCGGGCTCGCTTATTTCTAGGTGTTACAAACGTTTGCACAAAGTTAATATAACCTGACCTTTCAGGTTTAGGGTATAAGCAGTTGACTACGAATTTGATGTCAATGCCATAGAATTTCTGAATAACATGTTTTGTCTGAAAACAGTGTGATGGGCGTAGCTAGCGTGCAAGGTGAGTGGCGTGTCAACGTAGCTCGGTGGACCCGGGTTCGAATCACCATCTGACACAGAAAGAACTATTCTTTGGAAATATAATTTTTTCGTATCGTACACTGAGAAAAAAAACATACTTTAAAATCAAACAAAAAATTTTAAAATAGCAATTTATTGCTTTTACGTTTCTACAAAACAAAATTTAAAGCAAGTGTTTTTGATTTTCAACTACCTATAAACTCCTTTCTTTTTTTAAT
The DNA here is from genome assembly GCA_958299015.1 of Tetanocera ferruginea. NCBI lineage: Eukaryota > Metazoa > Arthropoda > Insecta > Diptera > Sciomyzidae > Tetanocera > Tetanocera ferruginea. The sequence continues at coordinate 147,514,266 of OY282642.1, read as the reverse complement.
TTTCTCATAATTATTTCTTTGAAAAAACAAACAAAAATCTGAATATAATGACAATTTTTCAAATTGGTTTGACATATATAGACCAAATGATAAAATAAAACTAATTTAATTTATATTGACTAATATTGAAATATTTAAAATGCAAGCTTCATCAAATGGAGTTAACATTTGGTTTTCGGAGGGTCCCGGAGGTAGCTTATTATGAATCTGTTACCAAAAACTCGGAAAAGCTAAAAAAATGGCATGGAAAAAATTATGCTTTAAAACATTTGTTTTAAATTTTAAAATTTGTATTTTACATCGTTTTTCATAACAAAAACATTGTTTTAAAAACAAAAACTATTGTTTTGAACTTAACGTTAAAAACAGTTGTGTTTAATTTTAATGAATTTGTTTCAAGCTCTATTTCAAAAACAAATTCGTTAAATATGAACACAATTTCATTTCATTTTAACACATATTTCCCTCAGTGAAGGCCACTTAATGGTATATTTGTTTTTGTTTTTATCTCAAATTAGCTTTGGAAAAGATCATCATCTGAATGCTTAAAACTTATGATCTGACACTAAAATTTTAAATGTAACTGTCAAAATACGAAGACGGACTTACACTAATATAACTACCGAGATAAACATTATTACTATTCAACAACATTGCTGTTTACTTTTCAAGCCATAAAACATAACTAATTTAAATAAAAACGAATTATAAAATAGATTTTAGAAAAAAAAATAATACTAAGATATAATTAAAAAATTAATTAAAAACAGTTAGTACCTACAACATCAATTTTTAACATATTCTGATGAAAAAACGCCAAAAAAACCGTTTTTTCGAAAACCGTTAAAATTCGAATGAGTTGTTTGCTCGGAAAGTGGAATTTTTTATTTTGGAACTGCATTTTTCGGACAATTGACTTTTGAGGAATGCATAAAAGATAATTTTGGTTAAAAATTTTTAGTTTTGAAAAAAATTCAAATTCGATCAATTCATAAACTCTTCTCAAACTAAATTCAAAATCGATAAAATAACGGATTTTTGTACAAAAATTTTATTTCTGTTTTGAAAGGTTGGGACCCCCTGACGTGAAATCACAATTTTTAAAAGTGGTTTGCACATCTACAGCCAAAACCTGATTTAATGCCATCTGAATCGATAAAATCGGTCTATTGGTCTGGAAGGAGTTGAAGTCACAACAAAAACCTTAGCCTATTAATTATATATATTGCTGAATCCAAGATAGCCACCTTGGTTCACTTCTGTTTATTTTAGCAATTAATGACGTCACACTCGTCATTGAACACTCTCGTCTGCTGATTTATGCAGACGATATGAAAATTTACAGAAAAATAAATACTAAATATCATTCTAACCTACTCCAGGCTGATCTGAAATCCTTTGAAGTTTTGTGTTTTAACAATAATTTGTTTCTCAATCCTAGTAAATGCCAAACTATGACCATTTCGCGAAAAAGGAATTATATATTATTTGATTACAATATAAAATATAATGCTTTAAATCGTGTAGAGTTGGTCAAAGACCTTGGTGTATGCATAGATCCTTTGTTATCGTTCAACATTCATATTGATAATATTTGTACAAAAGCGTTTTCAATGCTTGGATTTATAAAACGCTGGGCCAAATAATTCAATAGCATGATTACAACTACAACATTCGTACTCCTCACTTGGAGTACGCAAGTCTAGTCTGGTCCCCAAGTTATAATGTGCAGGTTGTAGGAATAGAGAAGATCCAAAAACGTTTTGTTCGGTGTGCTCTAAGGGGCTTAAGTGAAACTGATATTTTAAACCTTCTTCCTTATGAGATCGTTTAAAACTGTTAAGAATGCAGACACTAAGTGAGCGAAGGAAGTCCGCAGATATCGCATATTTACACCAACTCATGGCTAATAGTCTTTTTGGGTATTCCTTCTTCAGACCATTTTTATTTCTAAGACTTTTCAGATAGCCATATTAAATTAAGTATTAAAAGTTACTTCATGTTTTATACATAGAGGAAGAATGGTGCCTGTAAAGAACTATGAGAAATTTATAAACAAGAAACCTTCATTTAAACTTCACGTTAATAAGTACATGAAAACTTATTTTAACGTTCTTAATGTCTACTTAAAATCAGAAAACTAAGAGTGAACAATGAAAAGTTGTGGCATTTTTCATAATTCGTTATATCGAATTTTTTTTGTTAAAAAACAATTTCAAATGTTCTTTTTTTAAATGGCGTGAAACTGTTTTATAACTTATTTTTAAGTACTCATATATTTTTGTTATCAAAACCCTTTATAAGGAAAAATTTGGCTACGACTCTGTGCTACGTTGTTGATATGGCAATAATTTTTTATTTCAAATGTATACGATATAATGAAATTTAAATGTTTTAAGCTATATTATATCAGTTAAAGTACAAATGTTAAATATTTTATTCATAACGCTTAAGTCGTAGCATCGTACAAACTCTGAATGCTCCACTCAGATAAAACTCGCATAAAAACGAAATAATACAAAATTTAAGTATAAATTAACATATACATTAAATTTAAAGAAAAAAACCCATCGTCTTTAATATCACTGACTAAAGATCTCAGCCCAGCTAAGACCTACATAGTAGGATGCTCACACAGAAATAGAATAAATTTGAATAAATGCTGTCAGAGCTGTCAAAAGGTGAGATTGGTGGAATTTTTTTTTGTTAAATTGATAGAGGCTTAGAAGTTCTCAGGTAGAAACACACAGTATTTATTTGAAGAAGGTAAAGAGGAAAAAATGAAAATATTTTAACATTTCTGCTTAAAAGTTATTTTACTCACTTATAAAAATAGTCAGTGTGGGTAAAGTTGTGTAAATAAAAACCAAAAAGATATCAAAGCTCAGAGCAGCTTTAAAGAGATTTTAAATTTTCGAAATTTACTTTTGTCATATATATAAGACTTATTTAATGTATAGAATACAAATTATACGTTCGATTTTGTAAACCTCACTTTGAGCAATAAATAGAATCAATAAGTGAACAATGTTTTCCCCGAATACCTCATTGAATACTTTTGTGTACAACTTAAAAAGCAAGCATTCACAATAACTGACAAACAAAAGAAAAATATCTTTTCAATTATTTTTATTACTGATAAAGCTCTCAAAGTTGTTCAAACATTTATAACAAATAAACAAAAATCAATTCTAGGAAATAGCAAATTACTTAAGTAAATTATCATTGCAGCTGATGAGCGAATTAGTGTTACTTAATTTAGTTAATATATAACTGAGAGCAAATATTAGCAATGCTTTTATATAATAAAGTTTCGACATGAATTGCTAAAGCCATTCATAATAACTTATTTAAAAATAAGGTATATATTAAATATTTTTGTGTTAAACTTGAGTGATTTTTGCATGCTTTTTTATTCGTTTTCAACTGTTATATTTAAAAGAAACACCCGCAACTATTTGGCCTCGTCTAAAATAAAAGGTGCTGAAATTATTGCTAGTAAAATGCGCTGAAATCACATTGTATTTGAGGGAAAACATATAATTCAGGGCCAACCACTCAGTTGGACAGCCATTCAATGTGCAATTGCCAAAAACCATGCCGCGACTATTAATAACAAAAAAAAAAAAAAAATGTAAATCCCTTTAGAGCTTAATTACAGAGAGACTTTTTATACATTTATGTATGTTCTAGATTTCTATAAATTCTACCTAGAATAAAGGTAGTTTTTCGAATATTTTTTCTTTTCATTAATCTTTTAGTTTTCTATTTTCTTGTTTGATATTGATGCGTATTAATACAGCCGCAGGTGGGCGGCATACTTTTGCAAATGTCACGAACATAACTTTCACAGCGTGTTATAATAAACAAAAAACACAAAAAAAAAAAACAAAACAAAACAATATTCAGGCCACATAATTTATAATTTTACCAAATTTTCAGAAATGAGCTAATTTATAAACCAGCTAATTAATAGCCAAACGATTCGGCCGGTACTGCCCAAACTTTTGTTATATTTAAACGTTGTTTAAAAATTCGTATTCATTTCAAGTTTTAAATAAGTGGCATATTTTAAATTTGTAAAGGAGTTTTATACAATTTTCACCAAAAAACAAGCGATAGAATTCATTACTCGATTTCAAGATTGAACTATATTCTATTCGTCAATGTTTCTTAAAATGACCCAAAGAATACCTTTAAGTTGGGGCCAACATCGATGTTTTTTGCTTCATATTATTTCATCCGCTCTTACATATATCCTATATATTATAGACCGGATCGATATTAAGATTCCGCTGGTCGGGGTCTCAAAAGTAAGAGGAACTCTTAACCTATTTTTTTCACAAATCGGAGAAAAACCGCCGAAGCAATTTTGATTCTCCTGAAAGTCCTCTTTGGTAAAAAAAAAACATGTTTTTTGCTTGTAACTTTTTATTTTTCACAGAACGCATACCCACATCTGCTAAACTATTAAATTTCTTACTTATACCAATATTTTGATATAAAAAAATTTTAAAAATATTTTTCATTACAACTCTTATTGACCCCAAAAAACTGAATTTTTTGCTATTATCAAACACACATTTTTTTAAAACCGCTGTAAAAGACACATTCTTCAATAAATTTACTTAGAATTGTTATTCTTAGAAAGCTATTAAGTTCTTCTTTCTTTCTGTGTATCGCTTTAATCAAAGCTGTGTGCGAAAACTGGCAAAGAATATGAGAAATTGACTTTTGAAATTTTATAAAATGATACATTTCTTATTCATACAAACAATTAATTTGTTCACTGCTTTAAAGGCTTTTATTTTTTTTTAATCACTTAGCTTTGATGAAATGAACTTAATACCTTTCCAACAATAACAATCCCACGGAAATCTTATAAGAAAATGTGTCTTTTTTAGTGGTTTTAAAAAAATGTCTTTGTAAAAACAGCAAAAAAAAAAAATCAATATTTGGTGTTCAACAAGAGTTATAAAGAAACAAAATTTTAACATTTTTTTATGTCAAAATATTTGTATAATTAAAAAATTTACTATTTTAGCAGATGTGGGTATGCGTTCTGTGAAAAATAAAAAGTTACAAGCAAAAAACATGTTTTTTCTAACAAAAAGGACCTTCGGAAGAATCAAAATTGCTTCGGCGGTTTTTTTCCGATTTGAAAAAAAAGTATGCAGAAATCATTTTAATGAGTTCTCTCTAACTTTTGAGGCCCGGACCGGTTGACATTTTTTTATCCATACAAGAATGCTCCAGCCTACTATATATAGTAAATCCACTGGAGGGGGTTTCCAAACTACTAAATGAAAAATACAATTTTTGTAAAAAAGTCGTTTGTGATAATTGGCTAAGAGAGAGCTTTTGCATAGTTCAATTTTGAGTTTTTCTGTAAAATAATAATTTTTTCTTCCAAAAACCTTAAAAACAAATTGTTTCGAATTCAAAAGTTGTATATTTCTTTTGACTTGACTCAATCAAAGCTTAGTTGAATTTAAACGGTTTTAAAATTTTTTCCAAAATTTTATTAAATTTTAATAAAACACTATAAAGCTCTATTTATAAAGGTATTTTTAATAAATTTTCTTAATATTTTCGTTATTAAGTGTGTATTTGAACCAAATACTGAGGAGAAAAAAAATGTCTAAAATTTGCAGATCAAATCTGAAGAAATCTTAAGATTTAGGATTTATAAAAAGATAATAAAACAAAATAAATTCAAAAATTTTTCTGATCTGAGGGTAAAGTTTTTCATCATATTCATCATATTCATCATTCAAAAGTTAATTTGCATATCAATATTGAGGATTTCAGTATTTTTCCTCAAAAACCCATACCCAGTCCCTCCACTAGAATATCACAATTCTGTACATTTTGTAAATTTGTTGCTGATTTAATTTTAATTTCTCTAACAAATTATCTGAGATGTAAGATAGATTGTATTTTATTAAATAGAAATCTCTGAAAGCCCTGAGCAGTAGATATCCCTGCTTAAGTAGGTCTTCAAAACTCAACTTTTAGTAGGAGGTAAGTGTACTCTAAAGAACAAAAATAAAGTTGAACAGTTTTGAACAGCGCAATTTTTCTAGGATCCAAAGTAGACAAACACAACTAACACAAAACAAAAATTTAGCCCGGATACAAGATAAGGCATACGAAAGTTGCGCTGCACCAAATATCAAAAAAATTATTTTTTTATCACGTAAAATTAAAAAAAAAAAACGAATTGGCCACGTCAGCCCTTGAAAGGACTTTGACCGAGCTTCTTATGATCAATTGTGTTGTGTGTGTTATAAATGTTTAAACACAATTGACCGAGAACTGGACCTACATGTTTTATGCCGACTCCAAAGGGCTCATGTTCTCAAGAAGCTTTAAATGGCATAGTTTACTCTCTGAGGTTTGCCATTGTCTGCAGAGAGGTGGTGACCGATCAGAAAAATTTTTTACTGAAAAAACTTTTCGCCGCGGCTGCGGATCGAACTCGGGCTCCAAGCATGCTAAGCCACACACTTAACCTGCATGTCACGGTCACCACACGTGACCATTTTACAGGTTTCATGTAAAATTTACTTATTTTAAAAACCGACAAACACAAAAACAACATATACTTGGTTTAAATTTTTACCAAAATTAAAAAGTTCTGACCTTTAACTGTGTATTTCAATTTCACTTTTTTAATAAAATATGCTTTTGATAAAAAATTATCACTTCACTTCATGCGTGAATGCACTTCACTTCTGTGCTTAAGGAGGGATATAACATTCGCGAGAGAGAAAACAAACCTTTTTTAAAAATTCATAACTCACAACCAGTCAAAAACAAATATTTCTTCATATTTTTTTTTTTATTATTGTAGAGAATTGAGCAAATTACAAGAAAAAAATTCAAAAAAATATTTTCACTCCAACATGGTTTTCTAGAGCTCCAAACTGGCAGCAGAGAAAAAAACGGGGCTTCGTGGTTGCAGCGTTGGGAGTCGCAAAAATTGTCCGATCTGGAAAAAAATTACTTTTTTAACAAAACTGGCTATCGAATGACAGGAGGTTTTTTATAATTTTTTTTTTTCAATTTTTGGTGATGTTCCAAATTTGAAAGTGTGTTTTTTCGAAAAAAATTATTGACTTTAAAAATTCATAAAAAATAGAAAAAAAATTTGAGCTAATTTAATTAATTTAAATTAGCGAATCAAGTTTAAAAAATAAAAAAAAAAATTTCTTAAAAAAATGAACCCCTAGTGCAGCAACCAGTTCGAAAAACATGGTTACGAGATAAACGCGTTCAAAGTTTGTGAACAAAGAGAAAAGCAAGGAAAAATAAAAATGCGCTCTCACTAATCCGGCTGTAACTTTTGAACCCGTAGGAATTTTGCCATGAAATTTTTTTTTCTTAGAATCTTTAAAATAATTACTAAAACCAAAAAGTCGGTTTAAAAAAACAACCAATGTCATGTTTTCCGTTAATTGCTCAAAAGTAACGGATCTTTTTAAAATAATTCCTTTTGTTTTGCTTTCTCGCTCTTTTTATAATAATTCATTTTGTTTTGCTTTCTCGCGTGTTTTTCGCGACAAAAAAAAATTGCATACCTCTTTTTACACGGAGAGAAATTTGAGCTGAAAACAATCCCAAACTAATTAATTTTGGCAGTGATTCTCAGCTAAGCCATAATGTTCTTGATATCAAGCCCTAATGTGATTATTTATCGAAAAAAACATTCCCATTCCTGCATAAAGCACGTGATTTTTGGATTATTTATCAAAAACTAATATGCTCACTTGTGCTCAATTTATGTCATTTTGGTATTGCTTATAAAAAAACATGCTCATTGTCCAATGCATACCACTTATGGATTGATAGTAAAAAAAATGAATATGTCCAATCTAAGGCATTTTGGAATTGTTTATCATAATATGTCAAATGTCAAATTTAAAAAAAAAAATTAAAAAAACTAATCACAAGTGGCAAAAATGTACAAGTGGCTCAAGCAATTCTGAAAAAGAAACAAAATAAAAATGACATTAAGCAAAATAAAAATTATATTCGCATTGTCAAAATTAGATATATTTCAACTCATTCGGACAGGAAAACATAATTTATTAATTTATTCTCTGCACTTTTATACACTTTTATACTAACAGAAACAACAGCCAATTGAGAATAACATAGTTCGGTTGCTTATATTTTTTATGTGCATAAACAAAAACATGAAATAATTTTTGTAAAACAAGCACAAGATTACACGTATTTAGCAAAAATTGACGTATCAAAAAAATATTCAAGCCTAATTTCTAGCATGAACTGCGAACGTGAATTGCATGTATTGAGATGTTTTTGAGTTCTATTGAGCTGATTTCAGTTACGACCACTTTGAGCTTGATTTAAGCCCATTTTTTTCTCTCTGTGTAGTATTTGGTCAAATCACTTATGTCCAGCTAGCACGAAACACTGTGCGTCTGTAGCGTATTTAACCCATTAAAGCTTGACCATACATCGAATCGTACGATTTTGATGAAATTTTGAACATAAAGTTTTTTAAAAAAAAAAAAAAAAAAAATATGTTACAATTATACAATTTAAAATACAACTAAATAAATGAAGATATATAAAATTTTTGTTAAATAAATCGCTTTTAATCGATATGAAATTTGGTTTGCAAAGAGCTTTTGAGTTGGTTGAGTTGAGTTTTTTTCAAAAGTAGAAATTTCCTACAAAAATTCAAAGGGTGTTTTTTTAAGAGCTTGCTGATTTGAAATTTAAATAAAACACATGCCAAATTATTAAAAGGCAAAAAAAAAAAAATTTTTGGTAGATAATTTATTGGCATTTAACATTTATGTATAATTTTGGGCATATGGCCACCACGACTATTGACTATTTTGCACAAAGGCCATTCTGGAGGTCCAATTTTCGAACACCTTTTCAAGCATTTGAGGGCGTATTTCAGCAAGGACACGTTGAATATTGGTTTCCAAAGCGTCAATCGTTGCTGGTCTATCCACATAAACCAATGATTTCACGTATCTCTACAAAAAAAACAAATCAAGTGGCGTCAAATTGCACGAACGCGGAGGCCAATTCACCGGTCCATTTCTGACCAATGACCAACCAATGATTTCACGTATCTCCACAAAAAAAAAAAAATCAAGTGGCGTCAAACTGCACGAACGCGGAGGCCAATTCACCGGTCTATTTCTCGAAATAATGTTGTCGTTGAAATGTTCTTTCAATAAGTCGATTGTTTCGCCCGCAGCATGACAAGTGGCACCATCCTGTTGAAACCACATTTCGTCCACATCCATATCTTGAAGATTTGGCAACAAAAATTCATTGATCATGGTTCTATATCGATTTCCATTCACGGTAACGCGCCGTCCTTCCTTATTTTTACAGAAATAAGGACTGATGATTCCACCAGCCCATAGACCGCACCAAACAGTACATTTATCGGGATGCATTGCTAATTCTTGAACGGCGTGTGGATTATTTTTGCTTCAAATACCGAAATTCGGTAAATACGTTCTTTATGGTGGTCTCAGATGGACGATTATGTGCACCATAAAATTCACGAAGTGCTCTATAAACATTTTTAATTGAACACTGTTTTTCCAATAAATTTCCACCATTTGGAAGCGTTGTTCTCGAGTTAACCTATTCATGATGATTTGCCAAACAATACTGAGTAGAGACGTCACTTTAAACTGACAGAACAACTGTCAGACAAAAGAGTAATCCATATTGAAAAAAAAAACCTTATAAAAAAACACCCTTTAGTTATTTGTTCTCGATTGTTGTTATATATATGAAAATATTTAAACGATTTTACGTTATAACGGTTTTACGTTTTGATTTATTTTTCAAACCAAGTTGTCATTTATCATTTTTTATGAATGATAGCTCAAAATATTATTCTTAAAGAATATGCTTTTTAAAAATTATAAATTTTTGAGTTATTTACTTCCAATAAATAACTTTTCATCACGTTTGAAGGTAAGATCAAAGATGATGCATATAAATTATCCACTGTGAATTATATGAGAAAAAAGTTGCATTTTGTTATTTTACCCACAAAGTTGGTCGAATTCCGACTCCAGACCATAATCTTTCATCAATTAAATTATCTATTATATGCTTCACACAAAACTGTAAGCAAAAACTTTTTAAATTTTTCTATTCCCTACCCTCCCTCCCCTACCCCCGCACCAAACTTTATATATTTTATCGCCCATTTTGAGTGACAATTTAATTGGTTTTGCAAATATTTCCTCAATTTCATGGCCGCTGTAAAAATTGCTTAATTACCCTCGGAGACAGTTAGAAACAGCAATAACAGCAATTAATAAAATCAACAAATTCCTAACAGATTAAAATTTCAAAAGAAAATTAAAACAACATCTTAGTAAATAGCTACCCATCAATTTGTGCAGCACTCTAGAACATTTCAACATAAAATTTTTATTTTCCAAATGGCTCTAAAATTGTTGAAAATGCTGATTATTAAGTAAATGAAAAACTTAGCTGAATTCGACTTTGGGATAATTTAATGAACATTAATTGACCATTAATTGGTATTTAAACACGTTGTTATTGGTTTATAAAAATTGTATTATTGTAACTTTTATTGCTGTGAACCATTTGTGCATTCATTAAAAATAGATTTTTATGGTTATTTGTTATTCTATGAAATGTTTATGTTAGCTTTAGAAAATATTTGCAGTTGCAAATTGTGTAAAATTGAAAAAACAACAAACAAACAAAAAAAAAGTTTTTTTCAAATTTTGTTAAGATTTGCACACAACGTATCGTGTTTAGAAAAAGTTTATAAATAAGGTGCTTATATTGTACGATAAACATATTAAACTTCATATTCATCTGGATGATAAAAAAATTTTTAAAATTGTAAAATCCATCAAAATCATATATTTGGTATTTAACCAGTTTAAAACTGATGAAAACAGAGTGATGAAACATTAAAAAAATTATATCCTTTTGAGTGACAATAAATTTTTCCCACATATTATATATTATCTGCTTTATAATGTACTACTATAATAAAAATAATAAAAAATTTGGTTTATTTTATGTCGAGAAAATTGCATTGAAAGGTCAATTTTTTTTAAAAAACTTATTTTTTGACTTTAAGTGTTCGTCACTTTTTATAGCCTAAAGGCCTCTTTTCAGCTCCCAAGTAAAATATATTTTTATACAAAAAACTGAAAAGTAATCAAAAAGTATTTTTTTTTTGTCAAAATTACTTAAAAGAAAATCAGCTCGTATAGCCCGTTTCAAAAGAGAAGAACATTTTTTAGTTTCATTTTTCGATGCGCAGTGAGAAATTATTTTTAAAGCTAGAAAATTTTTTAAAGCGTGATTTCTTGTTCTTTTTGTACTGTTCGCTAAATTTTATCCTTGTTTTTTAGTGTTTTTTACTATTTCTCTATAAATTTAAATTCTAAAATATAAATTCAGAACAAATGCTCAAACAAGTACAGTGTTGCACCGCCGGCCTGCATCAACCTGCATCTTGAGAGAGAAATCAAATACAAATTACATAAAAAATAAATTATTTTCTCAAGAAAAAAATTGTGAAGTGAAATTTTTTCAAACAAAATATTTTTTGAAGCCCCCCTTTTTTTCAATTTTGATTGGTTGATTTTGAAAAATAAAATTCAGTACTTCCGCAGCGCAGTTGCGATGAACAACAAAATTCAGGAACATACATTATTTTATTTTCATTTATTTTTCTGCTCAGAGAATATTCAATTTTTTTTTAATATCGACCAATCCATGACTCAATAATTTATAAGGTTATCCCGATATTTGACGTCTTCTCACGAAAATGGAGATAGATACCCTTATTTGAAGAGGAGAGCATTTTTAAAGACACAAAAATCGCACAGGTGCTTGAATATCGTGCTATTTTTTAGTACAATATATCTTAAAATTTGTAGTCAATACATTTTCTGCTACTTTTGTATTTTTGTAGCATCAATCAGATGATTTTTTAAGGTTCTGAGACTTCACACAGTCCAAGCTCGAAATATTTTCACGAATTTATTGCGTCAAAAAATTCAATGAAAGCAATGCATACTTATTTTGTTTTTTTTTAAGAAGTAAAATATTGAAAACACATATTTTTTTATTAAAAAAAAACACAGCACAACACTGAAACATAAATTTTTTTGAGGACACCACAAAACCCTGTTTGTCATTCATTTTCGAGAGAGAATATTTTTTTGTTTATAAAAAATAAGGGTATGTCAAATATCGGGATAACCTTATAATCATTGAGTCATGGACCAATCAGAACGAAGAACGCTTTCAAAATTATTTTCTTATTCTCAAACATGCGCGAAAATGTTCTTCTCTTTTGAAACAGGCTATAAGAAAAATTTTTTCTGTTTTGCTACTTTTTTCATAACAAGTAAAGAAAGTCTAAAGTCGGTCTAGGCCGACTATGAAATACCCTAAACCTACTTTTCCAAAAAAAAAAAATATAATTATTGAAAATGGATGTGTCCGTGTGCGGATGAAGCCTATATTTTATATACATTTAAATGTTGATGAAAAATTTACACATACCAAATTGTGTTCCTGTAGCTCACAGTTAATGCTTTTATTGTGCTTTCGGTATGGAAGATGGGCGTGTTCATGGACGGATAACTCCCAATTGGTGAACACACTTTAGTTTTGGAATAAAATAAATGCAAACCAAATTCCATCTCTCTATGACAAACATAACCTTAATTATTGGGCTTTTAAACTTTTTGGCTAGTATGGCAGGTAGGCGTGTCCATGGGCGGATGACGTTCATTTTTCAAAACCATATTTGGTTTGTCATAAAAAACATACTTGCCAAATTTTATCTCTAAAGGTTAAACAGAGGCTTATTTATTCCGTTTTCAATGTTTGGGTTGTATCGGAAATGGGCGTGTCCAAGAGCGGATGACACCCATTTTTCGAAGACATCTTTGAGTTGATATAAAACACATTCCCACCAAATTTTATTGTTGTAAGTTAATTATTAGCTTATATATATCCAGTTATCAATTTTTGGGTTGTATGGGAAGTAGGCGTGTCCGTGAGCGGATGATCTCCATTTTTCAAAATCATTTTTGTTTTGTTTTAAAAAACATACGTTCTAAATTTTATCTCTGTGAGTTAAACAGACGCTTATTAATTGTGTTTTCAAGTTTTGGGTTGTATGGGAGGTGGGCGTGTTCGTGTGCGGATGATCGCAGGGTCAGGGTATATTAACTTTGTGCAAACGTTTGCAACGCATAGAACGAAGCGAACTCGGTATAGAAAAGTATATATTCTTGTTCAGGGTCACCTCGTGAGTCGAGTTATCTGTGTCCGTCCGTCCATCCGTCCGTCCGTCCATCAGTCCGTCTACACCGGATAAGAAGAAGGAGTTCAGATAATTGAATGAAACTCGGTACACATGATCACATGAACCCAAGGATCTGCACTATTGAATATTTTTGGAATCCGCCCACCGACACGCCTACTTTCCATACAACCAAAAAATTGAAATCACTGTCCAGAAGGTTTTGTTAAAGATACAGAATTTAAATTAAATTTGTATGGATTTTGTACAAACTTTAAGACATGTACAAAAAATGGGCGTGATACGCTTACTAACACGCCTACCTCACATACGACCCACAATATTGAAAATAGTATACAAAGGTTTATACATGGACTACAGGGATTAAACTTGGTATGGGAGGATTTTATTGCAAAACTTAGGTGTGCCCACAAAATGGGCGTCACTCGACCACGAACACGCCCACTTTCCATACGACCATAAAATAAAAATCGCTGTTTAGGGGGTTGTATAAAAGCTACACAAATAAAATTTGACACATGTATATTATCTATCAAAATGCAGATGCTTACAAAAAAAGGGCGGGCATTACCATCCACTATGGCAAAAACTCTATTAAGAGGTTTGTATATGAGCTACGAAGATAAAACTTAGTGTGTTGGATTATTTTGTCCAAAATAAGATGTGTTCACAAAATGGGCGTCACTCGCCCTAAATACGCCCACATCCAATACAATCCACAATATAAAAAACACTTTTATAAGGTTTATTTTTGATCTAGAGAGATGACACTTCGTATTGAAGCATTTTATAAAAAACCTGAGGTGTGCGAAAAAAAATGGGCGTCATCTGCCACCAACACGCCCACCGTCCATACAAACCAGATTAGTTTATCCGGTATTAATTCTATAGGTAGATAGAATGCATGGATTTTGATAGGAAGTTATGTCTAGTTGTTTTAGTATTTTAATATATATTTAAATACTATGGGAGGTTTAGGATATTCCATAGTCGAGCTAGACCGACTTTAGACTTTTTTACTTCTTTATTTATGACTTTATAGAAAAACTTTGTATTGACTTGAAACAATTTTTAGTTGTTTTTTAAAAAGCTATTATGTTTGGAAATTGTTAAAGAGATATAATTGTAGATGTAAATAATGGATTAAAAGCTCCTAGCTCCCTAGTGGGACACTTGTGACCACCAACACCCATAAAATTTTTGCTCGCATCATGAGGGGGAATCACTCCCGCATTATATTCTTCTTAGTCTGGGACGTTTAATAAGTCAGTTTATATAATTTTATTTTATTTTTAATAATTTTATAAACCATTGATATGATGCTATTTTTTTGCAAAATCGAAAAATTTTAATTTTGATTAAAAATATCCACAAATAATTTACTATCTGCACACAGCGTAAAAGAAATGCAAACGATTAAAGTAATTATTATAAACATGTTTGTACGTGGATGTTGAATATTTATTTGTAGCAGCTCTCTTTGCATTTCAATTTATTTTGCAGAAATGATAATATAATGCGAAAAAAAAAAAAAAATTATATATTTAAAATTTTTAATTGCTGTTTATTTTACTTTTGCTGTATAAATAATTATTTCGCTGACAACAGCTCACCGCAAAGAATAATTCACTTTGAGTAAATGTAGAACATGCAATTTTTTATTTCGACAAGCTTGAACAAATCTGCACGATGTTAATTTAAATTAAAATATTTAAAAATAAAATTTACCCCAGGGCAACCAGCCAGCAACAGAGACTACAGTAGGGGTTAAAGTTAATGGAATTGCTTAACAGTCATCAATTAACATCGAATCAGAACGCTGAAAAATAAAATAAAAATCTTAACTCAAACATAAGCTTTCAGCTATATAATTTTACGTTTATAATTTGGATAAAAGAGCACCTGGTGATAAGCAAGATAAATATTTTAGTACAAAATTATTTCCCAGACAAACGCTTCTGCACACGAGCGATTAATTTAAATTTTCTCTGTGAAAATTAAAAACTGAGCGCGTGGCAACCACGCACGATTGAGGTGAAACTTTCAGAGTAAAGTGCGTGGCATGAATAAAACAAAAACATTGATGCCTTGTTTGATGTACATGTAAGTCATAAACAAATGATTTAAGTATTTTTTGCATACATTTCATGAAGTTGTCAAAATATGTAAATTTGTAAAAAAATGTATACAAATTGTTAGATTGTTTATTTGTATTTAGCTTTGAACTTTTCTTCAAGTTTATCTTAAGAAATCTCTTCAAATCTTTAAAATCGAAAACAAAGCTTAACAAGTATAGCGGCATTAAGATATATGGTTTTTTTTTTTGCCAAGAAGCACTGACAGGTTTATTTTCTATGGTTAGACAGTCTTTAAAATACAGAATTTAAATTTAACTTTGTCATTTTTTCAAGAAAAATCAATCAGTTTTAATTTAAAATTTTTTATTTTAAGTTATTTATATATAAACTTAATATATAATAAAACGATGAACTGAGTAATTTTCAAATATAGCTCAAATTAATGAAGTGTCAAATAAGTAGTTGTGAAAAATCATAAGCAGCACTAATTAAATCAAGTGCGTCAATGAAATTTTTTAGCAATTAAAAAGTCACTAATTGTTAAGATGCCAAACTAATGGAAATTTTTTAACAATATATTTTTAGTTTCAAGGTTTTTTTAAGTCATAAGCTGAGTGCGTTCTGTTGTGTAAGAAAATGTTTTTTTTTTTAAATAAAAATTTCAAAATTTCAGCATTTCTTAAATCTTTTGACTGCTGCTTAAGAAGAATTAATAAGAATTCAGAACAGCTAAGTAGAAATAAATATTAAGTTAAAATTTTTCATTCTTATTGAAAACGTTGCTATGTATGACAAATTGATATATATATTAGTTCCGTTTTTTTTTTTATATTTTTTACTTTTTGTTACAAGTTATCAGAATACTTCAGTTATCTTGTAATAAAGATAAAAGTATATTTAGAATGAAAAAAAAAAATTAATATATTCCTATCTAGTTATTTCTCGTAATCCTTGGTCTACAGTGAAGTAATATAATTGACTTATATAGACTAAATGATAAATATATGCACACCCATGCATCATTTTTTACCTTCTAGATTAGTTTTTTATGAACTGTGACCAAGTTCATTAACATCACACGTAAGTAAGAAAAACTCATTAAAAATACTCTGATTTAAATGTGTAGCATTTCACATGAGATTAATTCAAATGTTTGTTTAACAGAACGTGTCTGCTTTACATTAACTGTTTCATGAGAAAAATTATCAAGGCAAAATTCAAAAGTTTAAATATGCAAGTTGAAGGAATTACAATTACACGATCACTTCGATATACAGTAGAGTGGCATAAATCAGCACATGTTGAAACTTTGTGCATTTCTTAGCTCGAAAATAAAGCAATAACAATGCAGGTCGAACATTTTTTTTAATTTTTTGCTTGTTTAATTCATAAAAAATACTTTATGAACCAAAACGAAAAGTATGTACCAGATATAATAAGATATTAAAACAAAAAAAAAAACTAGTTAGGTATATTTTCGGCTTGTCCGAAGTTAAAATCAAACCCACGGCCGATTTCTAAGGTTAAAATTTTTAAATTGTAGCTCACTTTGTATGACATTTTTAAAGATTTTGTCATGTCAGACAGACGGACATGACTAAACCAACTCAGGTGGTTATGCTGATCAAGAATATATATTGGCTAATCCAGAAAAAGTAAACCTAAACCTACAAAAATAAAAATGCTTTATGGTCAATAGAAAAACATGGAACGTTAAGAATATTACTTATGTTTTCCTAGGGAAAAAGTATTTTGAAAAAAACATATTGTATCCTTAAATTTTAACTCATTTTATTATCTGTAGCAAGTTAAAAAAATGGTAGGTTTTTATGTTTAGTAATTTGGTATTTCGCGATATATATATCAAAGCACAGTTATATAATATCCATAATTGAAACATTTTCTATTGAAAAACGCACATTACAATTTTTTAAAAACATAATTTTCTATTGAAAAATATAATTTAAAAAAGTGATTCAAGAGTGAAACGTGAGTGACAATTTTTATTGATAAGTTGGATTTTCTTGGATTATATTTAATATTTTATGTCTCGGATTTAATTTTTTTATACGATTATTGAATTTTGTATTTTTTTTTTAAATGAAGCAGACGCAATTATTTTTCATTAAAAAGGCATTCGAAGAAGTGAAACGTGAGTGACATTTAATATTTTTTGTTTTTTTTTTGTATTAGAGATGAAAGAAGACAATGAAGATATCAAGAAAAATTGGAAGCCGACTCTTAAGCAACATATGGACATTTCCAATTTGGCATTATGTACGTTTTGTACGAAAAAATTTTAAAAAATAGAATGAAGAAGTCTATGTTTTAAAAACTATTTTTTTTATTTGCGTAGTAATTAAGTAGCACTATATTAAGTAAAAAAAAATTATAATAATCGACTCTAAGAATTAAAAGATATAAGCAAAAATATGCACTAGCGTGACGTTACAAAAAACAGAAGTGGTTTTCAACTTAGATTAGAAAATTTACAAAACTCTGCGAATTGGGCAAGACTTTTTATACAAAACTTTATTTGGAAGAATTTAAAATAATATAAGTTTATTTTGCTAGTTTTCAAATTAAAAAAGCTTTTCTCGGTTTTTTTTTTTTATTAGGCTTAGTCATCTGGCGTGACGTTACTGGCGTAACTTTACTTATATATCCATCGGAACATTTTAAGTTAAAATTTGTTTAAAAAAAATTAAATAAATTTTTTTTTATTGTAATTTTATGTTACATATTATCAATTCAAATATGCTGATTGATCTGGTTTGAGACAAACAAACAACACAAATGTTGATTTTTGTTGAAAATTTAAATAAAATTTTAAGAATTTATTAACACAGCTTGGCATTATTTCAATAATTTATTTTATGACCTCACATTGGCAAGAGCACAAAAATGTCAGCCTATAAAATAATATGTAAATTGAATAAATATTTAATACTTGCATTAAAATGTGCAGCAAGCAGAAATAATAAAGAACAGCTAGCAACAATGATGACAGATGCAAGCAACATGTGGGTTTTTATAGCTGATGACATTTGCATATGTATAGATATATTTTTAGACATTTATTGCCATTTCGGAAGTCAAGCAAGAATTTTCAATTAGTTGTGGACATTTTTGCGATATATTGTAAAGATGAAATTCCATAATTTTCTCTTGCCATATAAAATAAACAAAGGTTTGCATGAAGAGTATTTTTTTCACAGAAGAATAATTTGTGGATTAAGATCTGCAACAAAATGAAAAAAAAAAAAAACCGAGAATGTGAAAAATTGTTAGCATGTCATAAATTATTTTGACAACATAAAATTTGAATATTTTTTTTTTTGATTTGGGTTTTTGGTTTGCTTGGTATGTTTTTAATTTTTGTTTTTTCAGTCTTAAACAACCGTAAGAAAGTTTTTAGAAAATAAAATAAATTTTTACATTCTGTCACAACAAGAAAATGTTTTCAAATTAGCATACTTTTCAAAATCAGTAAAATTCCTTAAAGAAACTTATGAAAAAAGAACTTAACTGATTTTTTTTAAATTTCATTATAATGCTTGAGCAAAACTCAACATGAGCAATAAAATGTCTTTACAAACTATCTCTGCATCTTCATGACTCTTGCTACTTCGCTCATGCATCTTACCAAGACCTAGCAACAAAATCTGACAATGCTTGCGGCGGAATTCTGCGGCATATTTAACTGGTTACACGCACATCAAGATACGTTCTGAAGCCACCAAAACTATTTTGCAAAGTTCAACAAGAAAAAGTTTTTCAAAGAAGATTTCAATTATTTGCGCACAATTTCGGTTATGCTAAAGAAACTTACTTCTGGGTAAAAGTTCGAGTGTATGTGTGTGTTTGTTTTTTTTAGAATATCTACTGCACACAGTGGTTAAATATTGAATTTCACTAGTTAAAAAACTGTTTTTATATTTTTGTACTCATGGAGTATTACTTTTATAAGCAAAGATATAAAAGTTGATTTTTGGTATCAATCTACATTTTTAAACACATTTTGCAATATATTTTAGGGCGGAAATGCCTGTATGAAGATTTTTGAAGAAACTCATCAATAATTTGGCTATGTAACATAGCAACAAAATTACTGAGTTCAGAAAGTTGTTTTCAGGTGGAAAAGGATTAATAAAAAGTTGCCGTAGAATGACAAGAGTTTGAATCGATTTTTATAATTAACCCATTTTGTACCACTATTGCGTTTTCGCAACACTAACTTTTATAAATATTATAAAAAAAAAATCCGAATGGTTTAAATGATGAACCTTACGATTATTTTGTATTTTCTCTTTAAGCCTATTTTATTTTTGATAGAAATTTATATTACCAGGGTTTCAAATTTTCTGATATAAAATAAGTCTAAAAAGGACTCTAGCAAAAATGGTAACAAAATAAATAACTGAAGCAAGTTTCATTTTTTTATAAATTAATTTCGATTTACATCGCAAAACAAGTTTTTAAAATTGGTTTTTGAAAAATCAATAACGGTTCTTGAAGACTCCATTTTGAAAATAACAGTTTCGAAAACGCAATATTGGCTAATTTCCATACAAATCATGTGTATTTAATAAAAACTTTTTATACCCTAAACCTGAAAGGTCAGGGTATATTAACTTTGTGCAAACGTTTGTAACGCATAGAACGAAGCGAGTCCGGTATAGAAAATTATATATATTCTTGATCAGGGTCACCTCGTGAGTCGAGCTATTCATGTCCGTCCGTCCGTCTGTCCGTCTGTGTGTTGTCCGTATCCACGGGATAAGAAAAAGGAGTTGAGATAATATAATGAAATTCTGTACACATGGTGATATAGACCCAAGGATCTGCACTATTGCATATTTTTGGAATCCGCCCACGGACACGCCTACCTCCCATACAATGCAAAAATTGAAAACTGCATTAATGAGCTCATAGTTAGCCTACAGCAATCAAATTTGTTATGTATGTTTCTCATATCAAAACAATGATGTCCTAGAAAAATGGGTGTCATCTACTCACCGGACACGCCCACCTCCCATACAACCCATAAATTGAAAAAACAATAAATAAGCTTCTGTTTAATCTACAGAGATAAAAGTTGGCACATATGTTTTTTATGACAAAAAAAAATGGTTTTGAAAAATGGACATCATACGCCCACGGACACGCCTACCTCCCATACAACGCAAAAACTGAAAACTGCATAACTCAGCTCATAGTTAACCTGCACCTATAAAATTTGGTGTGTATGTGTTTTGTATCAATACAAAGATGTCTTCGAAAAATGGGTGTTACCCGCTCACGGACACGCCCACCTCCCATACAACCCAAAAATTGAAAACACATTAAATAAGCCTCTGTTTAACCTACAGAGATAAAATATGTTTTTTATGACAAAAAAAAGATGGTTTTGAAAAATGAACGTCATCCGCCAACGGACACGCCCACCTCCCATACAACCCAAAAAGGTTAAAACTGAATAAATAAGATTATGTTTGCCATAGAGAGATCAAATTTGGTATGTATGTTTTTTATACCAAAACTAAGGTGTGTTCAAAAATTGTGAATAATCCGTCATTGAACACGCCCAACTCCCATAGCGAAAGCATAATAAAGGAATAAAACTTGGTATGTATTAGTGTCCGACCGAACGTGAATTTTTGCCGAAGCCGAAGCCGAAGCCGATTCTTCGGCAAAATGGAAATAATCGGCCGAAGGCCGAAGCCGAAGCCGAAGAAGAAACAAATGTTTTCCAGTAACAAATTATAAAGTTATTCTTTGCTTTTGTTAAGGGCCGATGTTGAATGTGAACTTCACCTAAACGTCAAGTTTTTTCTGCATTTCATTTGGCATTTCTCCATTTCAGACTAACTCAATTTGAACCATGGAAAGATACATAATCGAGCCACGCGTTAAAGTTATTCAAGAAATGGCAACAGTGGATGATCATTTTCGAAGAAAATCATCTTCACAATATGTGGTTTCAACAGGATGGTACCACTTGCCACACCGCTAACGAAACAATGACTCTTTTGCGCGACAAATTCAATGGCCGTGTTATCTCACGTGGTGGAGATTGGCCGCCAAGATCATGTGATTTGGCACTGTTGGACTTCTTTCTTTGAGGTTATTTGAAAGAAAAGGTGTACGTTGATAAGCCAGCAACAATTCGAGAGCTAAAGGATGAGATAATTCGGCACATTAGCGGCATAGAACCTCAATTATGCCTCAGCGTCATCGAAAATTTGTACCATCGGATGGAGGTGTGCCGCCGAGGTCACGGCAGCTATTTGGCCGATATTTTGTTTAATACATAATTTAACCATACCAATATTATCATAATAAAAAGAAATGACAGTAATTTTCTGAATAATTTGTGTTTTATTCAAAATCAGCATCGGCACTTAAAATTTAACCACCTTTAATATTCATTTCAGTACAAAAAACTTACTGAAATCATTAAGGGGACGTAACACCTTCAAACATTTTTTTATTTTAATGTTTTAAAATGCGTATAAATTAAATAGAAAATAAGATATCGTTTTGAAAAATTAAAAATATATTTTTTTTTTTAAAACAACTACTCAAAAAAATTTTTTTTATTATTTTAATCAGATGTATTGCTACAGGAATTTGTTTAAAGAATCATTTATTTAAATTGAAATTTAAATATTTTGTTTTACACTTGCGATGCATGGCATGAACTACGGACAGAAAATCGATTCTATAGTTTTTGAGTTTTTGGCCAATATTGTCCAAAAAAACTTGTCAATTTTTGAAAAAACGCCGTCATTTTGTTATTTTTTGACCAAACATGTTTCTTCTAGTTCATTCCATGGCGGTTTTGATGCTGATAAAAACCCCGTTCTTTGTTTTTTTCCGATGTTCCAGTGAGTTGTAATCATGCCCGTTATGGTTTTTTGATGCTTTTTTAAAATATTAAAATATTTTCGATCCAGTCGAGAAAAGCTACAGAAATGTAATACTAACTGAAATCTGGCAGAAAATTTCTAGCGTTTATATTTCAGTCCATAACAAAAGCAAAAACGTAACAGTCGGACTCGCTGCATTTATCATTTGAATAAAATTTTCAAAGAATGAACACCAACTCATGAGAGAACAGAAAAGGAGAGAAACACAAAGTGAACAATGAAAATGTTTCAAATGTTTACTGAATAATTCAAAAAAATTCAAAAAACTTATAAAAAAATTGTTTAGTAAAGCAATAATATTCGGCAAAAATAATCGGCTATTTCGGCCGAAGCAGAAGCCGAAGCCGAAGAACAAAATATAGGCCGATTATGCCGATTACCGAAGCCGAAGCCGAATAATCGGTCGGACACTAGTATGTATAAATTTTTCATCAAAATTGAAATGCTTATTAATTATGGGCTTCATCCACCTATTTTCAACAATATTATCGTATATTGAAACAGTAGGTTTAGGGTATTTCATAGTCGGCCTAGACCGACTTTAGACTTTCTTTACTTGTTTTTTTTTATTTTTTTTTTTTTGTATGATCAGGAATTGCTTTAGTGCTACCATACAAAAGTTCAGAAAGATATCTTAACGGAATCGGGTAGCAACTCTTTTTGAGATGATGCAAAAATATATTTTAAAAATAACAAGACAATAACTTACAGTTAACTTGTAATTAACTTTTGTCTTTTTTTTATCGATTTTTTTCGAATTCTTTTTAAGTATATTTATATGTGCCGGTATACCCCAGGGTAGAGTTTTGGGTCCAATCCTTTATACAATTTTTACCTCAGACATGCCCATTAATGACAGTGTAACTGTGGCAACATACGCAGACGATACTGCTGTTTTAGCAATCGACACATCGCCATCGGAAGCCTCTAACAAAGTTAAAATCCAAATAAATGACTGCCTGCAATTAAAATCAATGGCACAACAATTCCAGCAAATAGTTCTGTGAAGTATCTCGGGTTACACCTTAACAGACGTCTTACCTGGAAAAACCACATAAAAGCTAAACGGCAACAGCTGAATCTGATAAACAAAAAACTCTACTGGCTAATTAATCCACAATCAAAGCTTAATCTGCAAAACAAAATAAAATTATACAAAGCAATACTTAAACCTATTTGGACATATGGACTTCAGCTTTGGGAAACTGCTAGCAACTCCAACATCGAAATTTTGGAACGATACCAGTCAAAAACGCTTCGGCTTATTACAAACGCTCCCTGGTTTGTTTCTAATAGATCCATACAAAGAGATCTCTCCATTCCGAAGAAAAAGGAAGAGATAAGTAACTTCAGCAAGAGATACTTGCAAAGGCTAAGTGATCATATCAATCCGTTGGCTATTTCACTCTTGGATGAAACCACCGAAGTCAGACGATTAAAAAGATTCCATCCGCTCGATCTTCCATTTAGAATATAGAAATGTTCAAATGAAAACAGTTCTAAAGTTATTATTATAATGAAAGTTTAAAGTTCAATTCATTTTATTATTTATTCATTACTAATCATATATTAATTACATTAATTCTTTTTTAAAAATTTGTTATGAATGTATATTATATTGCAAGGCTTAATGAAGCTTTCCAATCCCTGTTATTACTATAACATAATTCCGTAAAATGTGAGTGCGGAACGCTTGAATGTTTTGAAAATTTCATGGCATATTTTTAGGCATTTTTTTGTTTTCGAATTAATTGAAACTTCAAAAACTTTTTATATTTGTTTTTTCTGAAATTTTAAATTTCACAAAAAATTTGTAAACTTATTTCGTCGTACCTACTGTGATTTCCGTTTTTACTTTAATGTATATTTTATAAATATTTGGAGCAAAAAATTGTTAATTGCACAATTTAAAATCGAATAAATTATCATCGCTGATTTATAATACAGCTTAAAGAAAATCAATATTTCACGTTTTTTCTCTTATAAAACCGGGCCCGTCATTTTTGACGGGAAAGAACTAGTTTATTATATAAATTCAAATAATTTGCTTAATATTTATTAAAATAGATTGCAAATAAATAATTACCACAAAAAAAAAAAAAAAACAAACTTTTTAAATGTGTGCCAAAAATGGATAGCAAAATTGGATTTCTTGAAATTTGAAGGGATGAAAAATTTCTTTGTAATCGTTCTCCACTTTAACCACTTAGAATTTCTTTAGAAGGTTAAGCTATTTTGTTATAATATCATTGCCTTGATTATACCAAATTTATGAAAAAATATAACGTGCATCCAATCAGCCTATTCAGATTCAGAATCTTTAACTTTATGTTAATATGATTTTTTCAATTATATATTTTTTTTTTTACAAAACCTCACTACAAACAATGAAATAAAGTTTTAATCGGTGTAAAAAGTTTGTGAACCACTGTGCACCACAAGAAAACACAGCAGCGGCATTTCGGTTGTTGCGGTTTAACTATGTATTACACTTTAGAACTCTTTGGATGTCTTTTCTTAACTACACACTGGATTACAATTGCGACAAAAAGAAGAATAGAACAACAACAATAAAATAAATTTTCAAATGCACAAACATGTTTTTGGAAACTGAAATTTCGATGTAAGCCGGAATACGTTTTCTCTGGGGTAAAAACATCTACCACAGTTCGTTTAAAATGTACAAAAACCTCGTATTAAATTGGCTTGGAGGTCGAAATTTTTCTCAAAACTGTTGTTAGTGCGGATAAGTTGCTGCCTTTAAGGGCTTAAGGGATTGAGCTGAAAGCAAACTTTAAGCCAACAAAAAGTTGCCATATCGACCCAAAACAATACAAACTGTATGTTCAAAAGTTAACAAAAACCATTTAATTTTTTATTATTTTTTTTTTTTTGCTCTATTGCGTTAAATGAAAATTTTACAGTCATACACATAAACTTAGCCTAAATATAACGTGGAAATAAAAATGTGAGGACAAAATTTAAAAAAAGTACAATTTTTTAAATTAAAAAACAGAAAAAATTAACTTAGTATTTTTCACTAGATATTTTAAGCAAACTACTGTCAAAATTTTATTATCATTACTGTGAGAAATTGAACTCATACTCATATTAACAATTGCATAAATTTATACAAAACTGAATTGTGTTAAGATGATTTTTAAAAACAAGCCATATAAGCAAATTTTGAAAAAAAGTCTCTTCGGTATATTGGTAGCACGATCTAAGCACATAACAGCATAATCACCTATTTAAAAAAAAATATAAATGATGAGGTAAAACAACACTTCATTAAATTAATGCTATAAAAAAAATTTGGTTTCAGTGCAGCCAAATATGCATTTTTTTATTAAATATAATTATTGTATGACTATAATTATATTTTATGATAATTATCATTACATGAAATTAAAATTATAACTAATTTAAGCACTAGCTGGCAGGATTATTGCCTTAAGCTTACTTCAAATAATTTTAAATTATAGCATATGAAAGCTTATGATATAGAAAGCTTATATATTGTTGCGGTAAATAGCGTTGTTTTAATTTTATAAAACAAACATTTCAATAAGCTTTAACACATTTACAAAATTTGTTAGTATTGAGTTTGGCCGACATTGCTCAAAACTATTTATATAAATTTAAGAAATTTAAATTAAATCATTAAGGGTATTCATGCAACTGGGCAAAATTCTTATAAACGGTATAAACCGTATTAGTTTATTCTCCTTATAAATGAACTGTCAAAGTTTGTATGAAGAAGCTGTTGCACAAACCAGATATCTTTGCTCAACGATTTAGCTGAGCAAACGAGCAGGCAAACTTATAACATCAATCAGCTGATTTATTTTATTAAAGCAAAAGAAAAATTAGAAGCAGGAGAAGATATAGTCAAAATTCTAAATCTAATTAAATAAAATGGAAGAGGTAAGAATGGAAATTTTGTGAATTGAAGGAATTAAAAAATATTTATATACTTCATTTGCAAAAAGCAAACACTGAACTTGCAAACAGCTGATATATGATGCAAATGCTCAATCGACTTTTAAGGGATGCTCATGCAACCTACCTGATAAAAATAACTAATTGCCCAAATTATATTCTTGCCTCTTTGCATGAATACCCTTATTATTTTGAAAACATAATACTTTATTACATATTTTATATATATAATTTTTTATTTAAATACGATAAAATAAATTAAAAGCAATTATTGGCCAACCAAGCCATTCAAAACTTGTACTGCATTCATCTTTGAACTTGAATTTCAATTTTATTTGCACTATGCTATCTGCATTCCCTTCTACCCTCAGCCACTAGTTCAAGTACGAATTTTTCTTCATTTTCTTGGTTTTTTTATTGCGAAGAAAACCCAATAATGTTAAAGGTATGATTGCGAATGCCAAATTAAGAATAAAAGGACTCATAGTTGCATGAGTAGCAAACAGTTTGTGCTTCAATTGAGGTCGTTCATAAACATCAATAGCAGTAGCAGCAGCATTTAAGCAGCTTATGTATGTGTGAAAGCAAAAATTCGAACAAATTGAGAAGTAACTAAAGTCCCTGCAATGAAGAGAGCTTCAATTATTGTCAAAATATTGTGTTGGCTTAATTTGTTGCCAACAGGAGTGTAAGGATTTTGTTGCATTGCACATTGACACGTTTTTGTCGTTGAGATTTATTTAATCGCTTTCAATTGATTTTTATCATTGCGGTCAGGGCGCGTTATAAGCAGAGTTGTAAAAGAATGCACTCTAATTGATTTTATTTTTTTTTGCAAAAACTTGAAACTGTGAGTAATGAAATAAGAATGCATTCAATGAATGCAAAATTGATCCATTTTGAATTCACATTCAATTGGATTCTGAATTAGACTGGGTCAAATGTTAAAGTATTTGAAATTCTGCGTGCCAACCGGAAAGATAAACGATGGTTGCGAATGTTATAAATTGAGCCATTTAAAGGTCAACAATTGTTGAATTGTTTCGTCTTGTAAGACATATTTAAAAAAAAACCTATGCTTTTGAAAAATTTACAAAACCCATATTTTTTAATGTAAAATTTGGTGATAAATTTGATTCTGAACTTGGAATTGCCGAATAAGTTAGTCCGGTGCTGCAAAACCTACTCAAAAGTGAAATTTAAAATTTTATTCATATTATTTTTCTTATGTTTACCCTTTTAGGTGATCCTGAAAATTTTTTCAAAACCTTTTTATGCACTATTGAAGGCCATTTTGTAAAGTCATTAATCTTTAAAAAATATGAAAATTTTATCATTTTGGAAAAGTTAAAATTTTTTGAAAAAAGTGACTTTTGAAAGAAGTGCAGTAAATTAAACATGTTGTTTCACCTTTACAAGAGACCGGATCACTTTTAAATTGCCACTTCATCAAAATAAACAAATAAACATAAACATCAAAATAAACAAATAAACATAACAACGCTAGCGGGAATGAATCCGTCGAAATCTCTATGGAACTAAGGCACCAAGAATAACAACCGACTACATCATGTCGATGGTTAGGCGCACAAAAGTGATAAGTAAAAAATTTTAAATGTTCAGAAACGTCGATTTTGTTTTAAAATTTCAATACATTTCAGTACAAAATACTAATTTCAACTGTATACTAAGCCATTGGTTATGCATTTTTAAGAAATTTACACAATTAAGATATTATATTGATTATTTGGAAAATGAAGTAAACCTATTTTTGTCAAAAGGTCACTTATCACTTTAGTGAGCTTAACCATCGATATGTAGTGTGAAATTTGTTTTAAAATACACTGCATCTATTTGCAGCAGACAAAAATGAAAAGATACTACACTGGAAAAAATATGTTTTAAAATTGACGACAATTGTTATTTATTTGACGAATTTTGTCTTTAAAAAATAGCTTGCAGCTAATTTCGTCAAAGTAAGAGCAATTGAGTTTAAAATTTTTGAAAAATATATATAAGGAAATTGTTGTTATTCCATCATCTTATACGACATATAGACATCATATCTTATACAACATAAACTCTAAGCTTACTCTTCTTAATAAAAACTTAACTTAATAAGAAGATGTCAGTTTGCAAGTTTAGATTTTTTTATGAGTGCACGATTACTTTCTTCAAAATTCCTATGTCTGCAGTGGAGTTATGAAGGAGCTTTTTTGTCGGCAAATACTTTGGTACATGAATTTATTCAAATATAACCAACTCAAACTTAAATAAGAGTGACCAGGTGAACTAGCGCAGGGCCAACCGACGCAACTGTTGCAAGATGTTATATGATATTTTAAGAAGGGGCATTACATTCGACGCAGAGAAAACAGACCATTTTTAAAAATTCATAACTCAGTCAAAAAAAAAACATTTTTTCCAAAATTTTTACCAACTTGACTAACTTACAAGAAAAAAAATTAAAAAAAAATATATTTTTCACTCCAACATGATTTTATACACTGAGGAAAAATTACATTAAAATTAAAAGAAAAAACTTTCAAACTTTAAGTAAATGTGCACGATTTCTAGCCGGCGAAAATTTCTTTTTAATTAAAAGGAAATGTTTTGAATCTTATTTATAAAGAAAACTTCTATTATTCTAATGACATGTCTTTTATTTTTGAAATGCAAAGAAATTCTTTTGAATAAAAAGTAAATACCTTATTTGCTACACTCTGAAAAAAGTGTCTCGGAAAATGATAAAAAAGGCATCATATTTAGAGAAAAATGGTATAGACTTTGCTCCAGAGAATGCTATTCTCTAATTGCGATACTAAAAATTCTCTAAAAATGATAAAAAGCTTCCATGAAATAGAAAAATATATCGTTTTTAGAGAAAAATCTTTTTTTTTTTGAGAAAATATTTGTTTTTATTGAAAAAAATACTTCTCATAGTGAATTTTTTATCAAAATATAAGAAAAAATTTTCATTTCCAATAAAATTTCTCTATAAATGAGAAATTTTTTGTGCGAGAAAAATACTTATCATTATTAGAGACATTGAAATATTTCCATTTCCTAGAAGTAAAGAAATATTTCTACTAAAATGTGAAAATTTATTCTAATTGAAGAAAATTTTATTTGAAAAAGAGAAAATTGCTTTTATCATAAGTAGAGAAATTTTTTACCAGAGCAAGGTATGTGTTTTTTTCTCAGTGTATATCTATAGAAAGTACTGTTATTAAGTACTATAGTACTCCAAACTGGCGGCAGAGAAAAAAACGGGGTTTCGTGGTTGCAGCCTGGGAGTCGCAAAAATTGTCTGATCTGGAAAAAACTTACTTTTTTAAATCTTAACAAAATTGGTTATCGTATGACAGAATCTCTTTTTTAGAATATGTTTTTTCAAGTTTTGGTGATGTTTCAAATTTGAAAGTGTGTTTTTTCGAAAAAAATATTGAATTTAAAATTTCATAAAAAATCGAAAAAAAATTTAAAAAAGCACGTGTCCTACGATAGCGATCAAGTTTAAAAAAAAAATTAAAAAAATGTAGTCAAAAAATGAACCCGCTTGTGCCGCAACCAGTACAAAAAACATGGTTTCGAGATAAACGCGTTCGAAGTTTGTGAACAAAGAACACAGAGGTGAAAATTAAAAATGCGCTCTCACTAATCCGTTTGTAACTTTTGAACCCGTAGGAATTTTATCCTGAATTTTCATTCTTTTTTCTTAGAATCTTAATAATATTTACTTAAATACAAAATTATAAAAAAGTCGATTAAAAAAAAGGGCAATGTCATGTCCCCTCTTAACCGATTTATTCTTATTGTGTACTTTTTGTTATAAAATCAAAATTGTTCAACAACACTATTGAAAGTGGTTTGTTAAAGTATTTTTAAAAAGAAACCAGCCATTAGCCGACGCTCTAGATAGCAAATTGTATGATTATTTTTTTATTAATTATTATGCATTGCTTTTGAAGTGAAACTTATTTGGCGGTGAGTGAAATTTCAATGTATCTTATTCGTGACGCTTGAGAATTTGAACGAACATTTTCAACGTCGCTTTATTCGTGAAGCTTATAAATAATGTCAAAAGTAAATATTAATATGAAAATTTCCACACAAAAATTATTGCCGCAAGCGGGAATTGAACCCGGACTGTCGCAACTGAGCATCGAATGAGGGTCTGAAGCGCTACCATTGTGCCATAGAGGCACATGATAAACAGGCAAACAAAATGTAATTAATATTCAACGTGTTTTGCTCCGTATCTATCATATCACAGACACAAACCACGTCTTTCAAGCATTTGATTTTCAACCTAAAAGAATGCACGGAAAATTTATTTCTTTAAGCTTAGGACGAAAATATTCAGGCATACAATTCTATACGCGAACTTTTTGTGTGGAGAAAAAGCAACAGGGTGACAGAAACATATTTTCATTGCTGCAGTGTCATTTCGAGTGTCAAACTCGAAATGGAAAAATATCGTAATTGAGGCCATCTTTATAACGCCGAATCAAAAAATCAACGATTTAATAAATTTCATACATCGCAGTCATGTAGGGGCTCATGCTCGCGCATGATTCAGCATGATTCAGTGTGGAGATTTGAACGTTAATTTTGCATCTTATGTTTCTCTATTGCTTACTATATTTTTTAACGCAAAATTTGATCTGTACATAACAAATAGTACCAACATGTCAACAACAAAATCCGGAACTACAAAAGGTGCAATTTCTCGATATCTCGAAAATATGGAATCACGGACATATATTTTATATTTTTTAGTTATTACTAGTAAGCCTGTTGCCCGAATTCGAGCAATTCAATAAAAATAAAATGTAAGCAACATTAAAGATGTTTAATTTTTGATATTCTATTCAAGCAGCTTTTTCCTCAATAACGATATATTCAGTCTCAATAATGATATAAAAGATCATCATCTGAATGCATAAAACTTATGATCTGACACTAAAATTTTAAATGTAACTGCCAAAATACGAAGACGGACTTATATAACTACTAATATAACTATAAAACATAACTAATTTAAATAAAAACAAATTATAAAATAGATTTTAGAAAAAAAATTACTGCTAAGCTATAATTAAAAAATTAATTAAAAATACTTACAGAACACCTACAACATCAATTTATTGCATATTCCGATGAAAAAACGCCAAAAAACCGGTTTTTTTTTAAAACCGTTAAAATTTGACTGAGTTGTTTGCTCGGAAAGTGGAACTTTTGATTTTGGAACTGCATTTTTCGGACAATTGACATTTGAGGAATGCATAAAAGATACTTTTGGTTACACATTTTTAGATTTGAAAAAAATTAAAATTCGATCAATTTATAAGCTCTTCTTAAACTAAATTTCAAATCGATTAAATAGCGGATTTTTGCACAAAAATTTTATTTGTGTTTTAAAAGGTTGGGAACCACCTGAAGTGAAATTACAATTTTTAAAAGTGGTTTGCACAATTTCAGCCAAAACCTGATTAAATAACATCTGAATCGATAAAATCAGTCCATTGGTCTGGGAGGAGTTGAAGTCACAAAAAAAAACCTTAGCCTATTAATTATATAGATAAACCAAAATATCAGTTTTAAAAATTGAAGCACCAGCCAATCCCTGCTCTTTTTGTAAAATTTTTGTAAAATTCTTCACTGCTGCCACCAGTGTTGCCAGAAAATGGATTTTCCCCGTTTTTCGGTAAGTTCTGACCTAAAATGGAAAACGGGAAAAACAGTCGTAAAAACGGGAAGAAATTTGGTTGAACGAGTTTTTAGATGAAAAACTATATATTTCAAAAAATCAACTTAAATTTTTATACATTTTTCTTTTCATATATTCCAATTTTTAAAAACATTTCAGAATAATGTGAAGGAGCCAGAAACTTCACATGTATTTATTAGGATTTTCGTCAAACGTTAGATGAAATGCAATTTTTGCTTATTTATTTTTTATAGCAAAATGAGGCAAATATATATATGAAAAATAACAATTAAATATGTTAAGAAAAAAGCAAGGAATATTTTTAGTTGCACTCAAGTAATATGAGTAATAAGTTGGTCGGTTTCCATTAAAAAAAAGCTTGAAAGTGCACTGCTTAGCCTAGAGACAGCTCAAAAAAAATAATGTTTTGGACCTACGGGAAAACCATCAAAATGTTTCTTCCATGACTTACATTTCCTGTCCGAGCTTAAATGACATATCGTTTAAATAGTTAATATTCTATTTTAACGATATATTACACAGGGGAACAAAACAAAAATTTTTTTCTGCGGCGTAAGTTTTTGGAGTCAATTAATATACATGGGTTAATGAAGTTTTAATCCTATAATTCACTTTGTTTGAATTGACTCTGGTTCTCGCGATAAACCGCTATTTTAAAAATGAAGGAGATTTTAACATAACTTCAGAACAGTTAGTCTGATTTAGTAAAATAAAAAATTCGAAATCTTTTTCCGCAGCAAAATTGCCTCTAAGTTACATCTACACTGTTTTAGCTGAACAGTTTCGAAAATATTCATAAAGTTCTTCCGAAAAAAAACGTTTTTTTTATACAAAATTTAAACTTTTTTGATATTTCATAATTCATAAAAAATCGAAAACGTCAAAATAGCTGCTTTTTTACCATAAAGTTATAAAAACACATATGTTACAATAATTATTAATGTGGTGACCGTGGCATACAGGTTAAGTGTGTGGCTCAGCATGCTAGGAGCCCGGGTTCGATCCCCAGCCGCGGCAAAAAGTTTTTTCAATAAAAAATTTTTCTGATCGGTCACCACCTCTCTGCAGACAATGGCAAACCTTAGAGAGTAAATAATGCCATGTAAAGCTTCTTGAGATCATGAACTTTAGCCGTTCGGAGTCGGCATAAAACATGTAGGTCCAGTTCTCGGTCAATTGTGTGCAAACATTTAATAACACACCCAACACAATTGATCATAAGAAGATCGGTCAAAGTCCTTTCAAGGGCTGAAACGGCCAATTTGTTTGTTTTTTTTTTTTCTAATAATTTCCAAAGAAGTGCAAAAATTTTAAAGAAGTTTAATTTTATGAACAAAGAATTCAAGTTCAAGTGAGTTTAAATCGAGGTGGTAGGGTTAACCACTCGAATATGATTTCGGAAGTCAAAAAGCTCTGAGAGGAATACCATATGTAAATCCAGTAAGTCCTTTTTAACGTTTTATCATTTCCTAGGATCGCAAAAAATGCATAAGTAAAGAAAAAAAAAAACAATCTGTTAGTTTTAAAGTGGGTAAATCGATTTTTTTGTTATGTTTCGAAGTTTTTTTTTTTTAAATAACGGGTGCATTTTGAACTTTAAATTTCAGCCTACTCAAATGCACAAAAATTAAATTATATAAATATTTTTACCCCCACGCGTACTGCGTAAGGGGTATATTAATTTTGTCACGACGTGTGTAACGGCCATAAGGAGGCGTGGTAGGTATAGAAAAGTAAATATATTCTTGATCAGCATCACCACCTGAGTTGATTTAGCCATGTTCGTCTGTCTGTCCATCTGTCTGTCTGTCTGTGGACACGATTACAGCCGTGATTTTGAAGCTATCGCGCTGAAATTCAATATTTAAGCTTTTTTCTTAAAAACTTAGGTCAAGTTCGAGAATGGGCTAAATCGGATGAAAACCACGCCTACTTCCCATACAACCCCAATAATGAAAACTTCATAAAGAACCAAATATTTAAGCTACAAAACTTAAATTCGGTATTTGAATAATTTATGTCAAAACTAAGGTGTGCTTGAAAAATGGGCGTGATCCACTTACTAACACGCCCACCTCCCATACAACTCTAATATTGAAAACTATGTAACTAGGCTTCTGTCGAAGCTACAAAATTAAAATTAGATATTTATTATTTTTGTACAAAAATTCAGACGTGTGAGAAAAATGGGCGTCATCCACTAACGAACACGCCCACCTCCCATATAACCCCAAAATTTAAAACTCTAAAACACGGCTTCACTTTAAGCTACAGGAAAAAAATTTGATACGTTTGTATTTTATGTCAAAACTAAATTATGGAAAAGAGTGGGCGTCATCCGCATACGAACACACCCACCTCCAATACAACCTATTAAAGTGAAAACTCTTTAAATGGGCTAATATTTAAGCAACAGACCTGAAATTGGGTATTTTTGTATATTATATCAAAATTGAGGCGTGTTAGAAAAAATTGTTATAAACCACTCAAGAACACGCTCTCCTCCAATGCAACCCCTAATTGAAAACTTTCCATGAAAACAATTTAATATGAATGTATTTTAGACGTCATCAAAATAGTAACATTTTTTGAAATCTCATACAAAAATAGCTACAATTTAAGATATTGTACCATTACGAATCGGCCGTGGGGGTATTTTTACTTCGGCTGAGTCGAAGATTATACCTTACTAGTTTTTATATACTTCTTGTAAAAATTATTAATTATTATGAAATAAATAAATAAATTAAACATTCAGAAAATAAAAAGTTTTGAAATTGTTGCCTTTTATATACTTTCAAAAAAGAGGGGAAAAAACGGGAAATTAAAAAGTAAAAATGGGAAAAACTTCTTTAAATACATGGACAAAACGGAAATGGTCCTTACCGAAATGTGGCAACACTGGCTGCCACGTATATGTTGCTGCAAGCGAGTTTTTTTTTATTGGAATAGAATTTTTTTAAAAATTTTGAAGATTATTTTTTAAGTCAACTTCATCAGATTATTTTCGCTTTATTTTGATTGTTAAAAAGAGTTAAATTATTGTTGTGTTATAGTAAAAATGTTGCTAATAAATGTACTACTTTGTACTAACTTTTTGAATTTATTATATTTCCAATAATGTACCTTTTTAGAAGCATACAAATTCTATACAATGGTATACTTTCTTTTACATTTTATGCTTGCACGATTTATATACATTCTTATAATGATGAGTGCACAGTAAAAATAAAAACAATCATTTATATTTTATTCTCGTGACCTAAACTCTTATTTCAGATACCGGCACGTGAACATTTTTCTGTTCGATTCAGTCTAATGTACGTGCTCGCGAGCCTGAACGTGCAACAGACCTTTTCGTACCCATCCGCTTTATATAAAAGCAGATCTTAAAAAAGTTTTGCCATAAAATTTGATGAAATAAAATGTTGTGCAAATTGTCCCTTTCAATATTTACTGTCTCTAAACTGCTGACTTTTTATTAATTCTTCATAAAATGTTCGACAATTTTTTTATTAATTCTAATCAAAATCAAGAGCTACAATCTTATTACGTAATACTTTACGTAATGCCATCATTTTATCGTCTAAGAGATAAAATTTTATGTTTTTCTAATACTTAAAATTTTAACTTTCGCTGGAAAATTGAGTTTGAATCGTCAAAACAAAAATAAAATCAAGCCACATGCTGTGGTGGCTGCCGACAAGCTTAACTTTCAAAGTAGTTTCCTTGCATAATAAAATGAAGGAACTTCAACGTTTGGCTCACAGAATACGCAAAGCATAGCTCATAGAATTTGAAATAAATAAATTTGGTAGTTTTTATTACACACATTCAGGCCATTATAAGAAGTACCAAAAAAGCATTACTGCAATTTTAAATATATCGAAAGTTTGCAGCAACGAACAGAAGGAACAGAACATTTGGAACATGGTAATAAATGACAACAAACATGCAGCGGGTAGCAAGACAAGAAAGGCGGTTTCTTTGAGAAAGGGCTAAACTTGAACTTTGCAGAGGCCAAGAGTGGGCGTTAAGATATATATAATTGTATGTGTATGTGTGTGTGTTTAAATGCAGCACACTTGAATGCAGTTCAAGAGAAACGTGTTCAAAAGCGCTTGGCGAACAACGACAAATGTGAGCTATTTTTATGTGCTCAAGTCTCTCAAGTTCAAGGTTAAGGAGTAGCAAGCTTTGTTCGTTTGCTTGGTCGTTGTCAACCAATAAAAGGATAATTGGATAATTTCGTTCAGAATAAGCTTATTTATGTGATTGACAATTTATGGTAGACATTAAAATGAAAATTTAGCAGATAACTTTAGTAGATAATATTTTGCATGCGACTTTGTTACAGTTTCATGCAGCAGTCAGCAGTCAGCAGCAGTATAACTCAAGGATAACTCCTGAAAGTGGAAGTAAACTTTTTACTATTTAATGGCTTCGATATTGTTTTGCTTGTGGTTAGGTTTTATTGAGGCGGAATATATAATTGTACAGCTGCTGTTGGAGCTTAACTATAAAGTTGTGATGATGTCATTTCACATAATATCTTCAATACCTGGCAGAAATATCTGGCCAGAGAATACCCAAAGGATTTTCAAATGCAACAATAACATATAAGCAACAGCAGGATATCAAATAAGGTAAATCGGCAGTAAATTGAAAGAGATCTAAATTCATTTGAATTTTTTACAAAGTTATGACGTCACATACGCACTTAATACCCACGCACACTCAAACATACATTACATACATACGCTTTTCATTTATGTTATATATGTGCGTGCATAAAATTTACGTAACGCATGTCAACAACGTAATAAATTCATATGGAAAGTTTTAAAAAATTTCATAAAAGAACATAACGAAGCAAAAAAACATAAAGTATAGGATAAAAATATTTATATACCTACATCAAAATATAAATATAAAGATGTATAGTAAGTATATATAAAAAAATTTAACAGCTTTTCATATGTTGCGGCATGTCTTGACAAATCTTATTTAAGTGGAAAATTCAATAAACTTTAGCTATAGACACACATAAAAATGTAAATTTGCTAAACATATCTCGTTTTTATGCAATTTCTTTACAAATTTCTGCTGAGCTGCTGCTGCTGCTCCTGCTCCTGCTCCTGCTGCTGCTTCTGCTTCTGCTTCTGCTTCTGCTACTGTTGCTATAAATGAGATGAAGATGAAAACATTTTATGTGTTGACATTAAAGCGGCACGCAATACAGGCGCACAACAACAACAACGACAACAACGAGATGATGCCAAGAAAAAATGGAATTCACTCATACTGACACATAAACAAACTAACGTGCATGATATATTGATACTCATATAACAACAACAACAACGAAGGTGTCTGCTTAACGACCATTTCGGATGCACCCACACAGCGCCGCAATATATAAATGCAAAAACAAGCGCGCACACATACTCATACATTTAAGCAATATCAAAATAAAAAAGTCATACTTATTCCTTATTTATTTTAAGCGATTCAAGTAAATGACAGATGAACGCGCGTTATCTGCGTAGGTAAATGATGGTGATGTTGGTGGTTGGTCAGGTGGCTGCTCTGACTGCTAGCACTATTGAGTGTGAACTGGTGATCACTTTTTCGTCGTCAAGTCTTGAATTGAAGAAGTGGCCTCAGAGGGATCGTGATGCTTCTGAGAATATTGTGTCAACAAATTGACAATTTTAGTCCTTGAAAGGGTTTTGACCGAGGTTCTCATGATCAATTGATCATGAATTGTTGTGTGTGTTATTAAATGTTCAACACAATTGATCGAGAACTACAGCTGCTAACTCCCGACAACTTTATATGTAAAAGACTCTGTAGCTCTCCAAAAAAGTCTCTCTATAGCTTGCTATTGTTAACAATTTATTTCTTTAAAAAATAATTGTTTGAACATAAAGTTATTTGAACGCGAGTTAGATGATTCGAACTAAGCATACATAGCCGCATCCGCTTCGAACCGTAACCAAAAATCTCACAATAATTACAGAAAGTGCTGTACAACCGTGGAATTATAAGAAAATATAAAAGGGTCAAGTATTTGACCCTTTCGCTAGGGGCGAACTAGCGATAGATGTTGGAATTTTATATATGTACTAGCAGGCCACAGTCGTCCGAGGCTTCGCCACGGACATTTTCTCTTTATCAATAATACCTTTGCATATTTGAAAAATTTCAATAATAAAAAACGTTAAAATATTAGCATATTATTTGCATTTGGAAGCAAATTATATTAAATAGTTTAACTATAATAAAGTGAAGATATTTCCATTTTATTTATTTAATACTTCAGTATTAACAAAGTTTTTTGATTCATTGGCATTACCAGGAATAAGAAAAATCTGATTATCTGCTGTACCGACTCGTTTACCATAATCTACTTCTACGTTTTTCAAAGTTTTGTATTAAATATTTATTATACTCCATCCGCAAAGCGTAGCGGGCACAATAATTTTGTCACAAAATTTTTTTCACGACCATGAGTCGATTAAGCCATGTTCGTCTGTCTATCTGCTCATTAGTTTGTCCACACGATTACAGCCGTGTCTTTATTGCAAATCTCTTTAAAGTCCATAATGAAATAATTTTCATGATTTGAGATTTGTCATACAGTGGTGCTCCAGTTTAACGAAAGATATAAAGTCCAAGGTCGTTCGGTAAATCGAAAAGTTCATTAAATCGGTAATACTATTTTCGAGTTTTTTTACCATATAACAAAGCTAATAAATTTGTCAACTTGAAACAAATATCCTTACATTTTTTGTTTCAACTATGCACTCCAATAATGTTGAATTTTTGAACTTGTTTTAGGTATTATTAATTATTACTAGTATCACCTGGGGTCGAAATTCGACCAATTTATTGATTGCCTATTTATAAATATATGCGAGATGATCAAAATAAGTTCAGGGCTAAAACTTTTCATTGATTGGAGATATTAAGCTATTTTCTTCAGAAAAATTATTTATTTATTTAATTATTTCTTTCAAAAACAGAAAAACAACATTTTAAAAAATGTAATTTTTTAAAAAACATCATAGGGGGTAGCCTTGATTTTTTGATGGCACGGACAGTTTATTAATTTAGTGTCAAGACAAAATAAATTCACCGTAAATTCGGTATAGACTTTGAAAGAAAACCAAAAATGCAATTTTGAGTTTTTGGTTTTTTTACAACAAAAATCATTTTTACCCCATATTTTTAGAATAAATCAAATTTTATGGTCTTTTTTTAAAATGAATAATTTAAATATAAACAAACAAAAAACGGTATTATTTTCAAAAGTTTTTTTAAGTTAACTGATAAGACTTAAATACAAAAAATAAATAAATAAAATCTATTCACAGATGACGGAGATATTGGCTTCCCAATTTAGAACATTCAATTTGAGACAGTTTTTTTCACTCTCTTGGCATTTGGTTGAAACACACGCTAAATAACAAACGACAATATTAAGAAAATTTATTGAAAATACTTTTGGTTAGAACTTTGCTGTAAGTTTTAGCACATTTAAAAGAAAATTTATCAAACTTTTAGAAAAAATGAAAAAAATTTAAAAACCGTTAAAATCCGACCAAGATATTCACATGGAAAGTCAAATTTTTGAGTTCAAAAAACATTTTTTTACAAATTTAACAATTGATGAATGCATAAAACTACAATTTTTTAAGAAATTGTTACTTTTAAAAAAAATTCAAATTCGAGCGACTTAAGAACTCTCCTCCAACCAAATTTCATATCAATCAAAGAGCAGATTTTTTCTCAAAAATTTAATTTCTCTCTTAGAAGGTTGGGAACCCCCTCTATCAGATATATCATTTATATATACATTCTGCACATCTGGACAACAAAACCTTTCAAATGATATAAGTTTCAATTATTTTGAGTTTTAATTAATACCAAAAAAGCGTACGACAAACTTTAATGTTCACGTATTAATATATAAGATATGCGAGATGATCAAAATAAGTTCGAGGCTATAACTTTTCATTGATTGGAGATATTAAGCTATTTTCTTCCGAAAAATTATTTATTTATTTAATTATTTCTTTCAAAAACAGAAAAACAACATTTTAAAAAAATTTAATTTTTTAAAAAAATCATAGGGGGTTAGCCTTGATTTTTTGATGGCGCGGACAGTTTATTAATTTAGTGTCAAGACAAAATAAATTCACCGTAAATTCAGTATAGACTTTGAAAGAAAATCAAAAATGCAATTTTGAGTTTTTGGTTTTTTTACAACAAAAATCATTTTTACCCCATATTTTTAGAATAAATCAAATTTTATGGTCTTTTTTTAAAATGAATAATTTAAATATAAACAAACAAAAAACGGTATTATTTTCAAAAGTTTTTTTAAGTTAACTGATAAGACTTAAATACAAAACAGAAATAAATAAAATCTATTCACAGATGGCGGAGATATTGGCTTCCCAATTTAGAACATTCAATTTGAGACAGTTTTTTTCTCTCTCTTGGCATTTGGTTGAAACACACGCTAAAAAACTAACGACAATATTAAGAAAATTCATTAAAAATACTTTTGGTTAGAATTTTGATGTAATTTTTAGCTCATTTAAAAGAAAATTTATCAAACTTTTAGAAAAAATAAAAAAAAATAAAAACCGTTAAAATCCGACCAAGATGTTCACATGGAAAGTCAAATTTTTGAGTTCAAAAAACATTTTTTTACAAATTTAACAATTGATGAATGCATAAAACTACAATTTTTTAAGAAATTGTTACTTTTAAAAAAAATTCAAATTCGAGCAACTTAAGAACTCTTCTCCAACCAAATTTCATATCAATCAAAGAGCAGATTTTTTCTCAAAAATTTAATTTCTCTCTTAGAAGGTTGGGAACCCCCTCTATCAGATATATCATGTATATATACATTCTGCACATCTGGACAACAAAACCTTTCAAATGAGATAAGTTTCAATTATTTTGAGTTTTAATTAATACCAAAAAAGCGTACGACAAACTTTAATGTTCACGTATTAATATATAAGATTATTAAATGTTTAGAAAGCTGCTGGTTAAAATCTGTTCACACTCCAAATGAAAAATCCAAGATTATGTCAATACATTCCTATAATGTTTTTTAAAAAGGAAACCCTACAATATGTATATTAACCCGAGGGGACTATTTGAGAATTAGATAAGTAAATACATATTAATGTTATAACAAATTCAAAAACAAACGAAGCGAGCTCAGAGAAGCAAATGTTGTTAAATAGAATACCTACAATTTCAAATGTTCGGAATATAGAGTCAACAACATTAAATAAGTGTTCCTTATATTGGGAGTTTGTTAAATCGGTGTTCGCTAAATTGGAGCACCACTATAATGCTTAAATTTGAAACATATACCCTGCAGTTGAAATTCAACAAAATTTTGTGAATACTTCCATAGAAAGTGATGTCACGAAAATATCAAAACCTTCATAATTTATACAAAAATTAATGTGTTTAATTGAAAGATCATACATAAGTCTTGTTTTCTTGATAAATAAAACGTAATCTGAGTTTGAAATATGAAAAGTTGGAAAAAATATAACCTAAATAAATCCGAATAAGCTTCAACCTGAGTATTTTGACTTCGGGCAAGTCGAAGATAATTTTTTAATGGTTTTATTTTTTATTTGTCTTTTATTCATCATTAAAGTGATGAATTAAAGTATATTTCTATGTATATATTCCTAACTTTATATTCCATAAAGTTTTTAAAAAAGCTTTTGTACTTCAAATATTCATCTTAAGAAGTGCTCAAACATGCTAGTATAGTAGACATTTCATCCAATATCCCAGCAAAATTTTTCGTTGGGTCTTGTTTTTTAATCGATTCTAAAATGCATAACATAAATGCTAATGCAAGAACTTAAATTTAATCCGTAATAAATTCACGGCAATGCATTCACATCAACTTGAAAGTTGTTATTCAAGTATTAATTTCGTGAAATCAATTATAAACTAACCGTTTTAAGCGCTTAATCTTTTCAAGTGACAGCGCTTTCGATTACCTCTAATGACATGGATATATAAAAATAATGGGTTCAGTAAGCGAGAGGGTAAGCGATGAATGAAATTTTCTGGATTACTTTTTCGATTATATGTAAGCGAAGATTTTGCTGGGATGTTCTCCAGCAATACATTTCTTCAGAGCTTTTTATAAAAACGTCCTCGTGTCATAAATGTAAGGTTAAAAAATATACTTTATAATTTTGTGATTACTAAGTTCTGAGACTATACATCGACAAACAAACCTTATTTGCAGCTCTTAACCTGCTAGAACATAATTTTTAATACTAATATGTTTTTGAGTCCTGTTACATAAAACAATTTAAAAGCTCAATTTATTACTTACTTCAAAATTTCTAAAAAAATTTAAAAAGGATTAAAATTCATTACATTTTTTATTTAAATTCAATAAATGGCGTTTTATAACAATTTTATGGCGTTCTGATGTTTTTTTATTACTTACTTCAAAATTTCTAAAAAAAAAAAAAATTAATTAAAATTCATAACATTTTTTATTTAAATTGAAGAAATGGCGTTTTATAACAATTTTTTGGCGTTCTGATGTTTTTTTAATCTATTTTGAAAATGTCTATTTAAAACTCAAAGATGGTTTCCTAACTCCTTTAATTTACTAAAATACATAATTATTATTCTGTTCAAATCAACTAACAAAAACTGTCAAAAATACACTTTTTAAGAAAAAACTATTCTAATTTTCATGACTCTTGGCCTTGTTCTCCCAGGGCAAGTTTGCTTTGGGAATTATGTAGATAATGACTATGAAACAAATTTCTGATATCAATTTGGTATCACTGTGATATTGTGATATTTATGGTCAAGAATAAGGCAGTCAAATGTTACAGACCTCAGTCTTGTCTATTTAAGTCGAAGCTAAAATGTCGAAATGTATAAAGAGTACTATAAAGAAATTTATAAAAATTAGAAAAAAAGTTTTTTAAATTAATTTTAATATTTTTTTCTAATTTTCACTTAACTTTTATATAGAAGACGTGGATTGATCTCGAAAAAATATTTAAATTGATAGTTATTCAGGGTCACTGAGGGAAAATTTGTTGACGTTTTACTTCCCGGTCTTATTTTTTCCTCAATTATGCAAAATTATTCAAAATGGATCTTTTGGGATAACTCACTATTGCTAGCCAAAATTTTGCGTAAACAAAACATTTTTGAAAAATTCCTTGATTGCGGAAAATTTTTCAGTTTTGTTTAAGTTACCAATTTATCTTTCAAATGATATCTAATATATTACTATCGATGAGATTAATTTTGTATATTGTTACCGACTTTTATAAATAATACAATGAATTAAAATATTTATGTTTACTCATTTGCACTTTAACAAAATAATCATAACAGTAAACTATTATTTAAAAGAATTATATTAATTTCGTAGTACTTTTTAAGCATTGCTTTTATGAGGTTAAGTATAACCTTCTAAAAGGGCTTACTTAACAATTTAGTTTTGGTCCCGGGTGCCAGCAACCCTAGCTACGCCACTGCCTCACTCCAATTGCAGTCGTGAAAGCAAATAATTACATGCATAATTTACCAACAATTTTCTCTTTGAGTTGCTGCTCTTGCTCTCTTAGCGCGGAGCATCGCTCTTGCATTTTCTGTTAAACTTGTCAAACTTGTTTTACGTCGAGGTATTTAATTGTAGCTGTATTTGTAGTTTAAGGAAAATACGAACACTTAATTTTTCAAACTTTTAATTTATCTTTAATCTATACAAAATATGCTATCACACTTGTGAATGCACATTTTGAAATATTAAAATATCTTTCTTTCTCAAGTGTAAATTAAAAATTTGGAGAACTACAATAAAAA
This sequence comes from Tetanocera ferruginea, assembly GCA_958299015.1. NCBI lineage: Eukaryota > Metazoa > Arthropoda > Insecta > Diptera > Sciomyzidae > Tetanocera > Tetanocera ferruginea. The sequence continues at coordinate 147,470,334 of OY282642.1, read as the reverse complement.
TATGTGTAAAAAATTGTATGCGGCGAAACAAATATGCACACATTGGTTTGCAGCTCATCATTCCACAGCAACAACAACACAGCAAGCTTTATTTAACTTGTATTCCCATTACGTTAAAGAGCGCCAACTGCTTTTGGTTACTCTTCGAATGAGTGTGGAGAGCAGTGATGCCAACCCGAAGAGAGTAATAATCCGCAAATGCGACATAAAAAATCCGTGTAAATCCGTGTAAGCAAATTTGTATAGTTTTTTCAATTTTAAAACTAAAAGCTAATAAATTTCACAATTAAAGTCGTTTTTAAATATTGTTTGTATTTGTTTTAAAAAATTTGCATTGACCTTTTAAAAAGTAAGAAACAATGTAAAACATAACTAATAGTAAAAATAGTTAAAAACATAACATAAAACATATTGTCTAAAAACTTAAGAACACAAAAACATAAATACTTTTTTCATTTTGAAGGAAAAAACGTTTTCTAATAGTAAAAACATATCAAATATTTATTAACATTTATTTATAAACATTAATCATTAAAAATAAAATAACGTTAAAATACATTTAAGAGGTACTTTAATTCACCCGAAACGAGGCTCCCACTGACTCACATTCGACAACAGGTTCCCATTTTAATCCGCTGGTTGATTTTCCTACCAGTTACATACTTTAATTTCTGAAAAAAATGTTACTTGTTCAGGTAAAAAGGAAAATTTGTAAATTTTTATTTTTTCTAAATATCTTTTTAACCAAACTATGCAGAAAGAATTTTTTTAAACATTTTTAATATTTTTTTTTCCAGAAATTAATTTTTAAGTTAATGGTCGAAAAATCGAGTAGGAGACTAAAATGGGTTAACCCTGTTCCGTCTTCGATTTATTTATATTTATAAAATATTTAAACAGAGAATCGCTAGCAATATTAGTACACCGAAAAACGAGCATTTTGGGACTAAAACTTAAAAAATGTATGTCTCGGAACCAAACAGATATGAAGAAAGAAATAATTTAGAAATTAACTCTTAATTTATTTGACTTTCGAAAAAATGTATCTAGATTTGGTTGCGTTCAAAAAAGTGTAATTATTTTGCAATCTGAAAATTTGGTAAAATTGAAAGAACCAAAATAATGAACAAACTACTTATTTTTTCTTTACAAAAACCAAGTTTTTGACAGTGAACCTAAATCTGTCGATAAAAATGATTGCCTTTTAATCAAAAAATAATGTTTTTACTAACTTTAAAAAGTTAAAAAAATTTCTCCGACGTCGTCGTTGGACTATTTCGTCCACGGGCCAACTTTGACAGCACCTTACCTTAAAGAAGCAATGGTATTTTCTTTACCTTTTAAGTGAAATAAATTTGGTAGCGATCCTTATTATAGTTTTCGAATAATGCTTTCCACCGATTTCAAACAGCACTTTTCGAGAAAAACGCGTTTAAAAGTTAAGAAGAATCATTTATTGATTTCTCTTCGGACGTTTGATTATATGTAATTCTAACAATTTTTATTAAATTATACAAAACTTCGAAAAATGTTAAAAAATAAAATTTATTTTTGGTCGCCAAAAACTTTTATGGGCTAAATCGTTGCCAACTTTACTTACATGTCCAACTTTGAGGGCTGACATTTTTATTATTTGCAAGTGCTGATAACCGCAAAGTTGTAACTAATTAAGTAAACATATTTTTGAGTGATACGAAAAATATAAATTTTTAAATTAATGTTGACATTAAATTCACATAAACATATAAAAATCCTTGAAAATCCTCGGAAATCCGTGCGAAATTCTTAAAAATCCGTAGATTTACCTTATTTTGTCGCTGTTGTCTGTTTATCTGTGCAAGGCTTAAATATCCGTAGAAATCCGTAATTTCCGTGTAGTTGGCATCACTGGTGGAGAGCAAGATCAATAAACTTTAAAGAGAAGGGTTGATAGCAACCAGCGTTGCCAGAATGTGAAAATTTTACCAAAACTGGTAAATTTTTTTATCGATGTGAAAATGTGAAATTAAGTTTCATTTTGGTAAACTTTTGAAGTGAAAACCAAATATTATTTTTTTAATTTTCCAAAAACTTAAAGGATGGACTGTTTGGCCTTTTTCAATGTATTGAACTTATTTGCTACGAAAACACTTTGGCTAAGAAAAATAAGGCTCAACCTAACCTTTCGAGTTTTAGCAGTTGAAGCTGCTGCATTATTTTCCTGCAGTAAAAAACCATGCGCATCATTTTTATGCGATGCCGAATTTAAAGTAGCACGTTTTCAAAAGTAGCAGCACGTTTCACGCTGTTCTCTGTGTGCATAAGAATAATTTTGTGAGATAATCATTAAAAAATATAATAAAATTAAAACATTTATCTTAAAAGTTCAGATTAAGTAAGGCATGCATTTTAAAAAAATTTATATATCATACAAAAATCAGAACAAATTTTTTTTTTGTTAATTTTGGAGTTTCGGTAAAGCTAATATCATTTAATTTGGAACAGTTTTATGCAGTATACTTCTCGAAGTTTGTAAGAAATACATAAAGGGTGGTTAAATTTAAAGGGCCGATGTTGATTTTGAATAAAACACAAATTACACGAAATCGACCAAAAAAAAAAAAGCAAAAGGAAACCTTATATAATTTCTTAAAGAGGAACATGTTGCGAGTTCATCGCACCTTGTCAGAGTTCTCAATGTCGTCACAATTTTTGTAATTAATTTTTAAAGTTGAAGTGTTCAAATTTTGTTGTGCCGACTTTCATTCAATCTTTACAGCCATTTGTTTTGTCGGAAATAAAAACTAAATTGCATTTCTTTTCAGTAGAATTTCACGTAGAATAAGGCTCTATAAAAATAAATTTGATTTAATACAAAATGAAGCGTGTAGCAAAGCAAAAAATATTATCGACGTACACCTTTTCTTTCAAATAACCCCAAAGAAAGAAGTCTAACGGTGTCAAATCATATGATCTTGGTGGCCAATTGACATCGCCACCACGTGAGATAGCACGGCCATTGAATTTGTCGCGCAAAAGAGTCATTGTTTCGATAGCTGTGTGGCAAGTGGCACCGTCCTGTTGAATCCACATATTGGCCACATCTATATCTACCAATTCGGGCCATAAAAAGTTCGTTATCATCTCACGATAGCGAATACCATTCACAGTAACTGCCTGACCGGCCTTATTTTAGAAAAAATGTGGCCCGATGAAGCAGCAGCAATATTTTCTGTTGTACGATCATGCACTGGTGATTTCACATCTCCTACAGACCCAGTTTGCTCAAATTTTTGCACGATTTTTCCGATTGTACGCACATTTGGACGATTAAATTGACCGAAAAAATCATGAAGTGCTGTGTATCTTGTATCTTTCCATGGTTCAAATTGAGTTAGTCGATTGTGTATCTTTCCATGGTTCAAATTGAGTTAGTCTGAAACTGAAATGCAGAAAAAAACTTCACGTTTACTTGTGGTTCACATTCAACATCGGCCCTTAAAATTTAACCACCCTTTATAAGCTGCTACCCTTTATAAGAATCCCTTTATAAGAATCCTACGGAAGTTGTTTGCGAAGTTTAATAAAAGTCCAAGAAGTCTAAAAAATAATAAAAAGTTCGCCTTTTTGCCGTTATAGAAGTCAATAAGCGTGCTTTCATAAACTACGTAGTTTTCATAACGAGTTGATGTAAAGCTTGCTACAATCTTAACATAAATTTGTGTGCTAATTGGGATTGCTTGTTTTCATCAATAGAATAATAAGGAGCTTTTCAGAAGAAGAATGATAAAAACTAAAAATAATTGAGTTTTTGATTTGGATGTGAAATTCTTTTCTTAAATGTGAAATTTTTTTGAGAATTTTGGTAAAAGAAAATTTTTGGATGTGGCAACCCTGATAGCAACATGTAGTTGAAACTCTCGTAACACAAACGCGTGAAAAGCAAACGACCAAGCAATGCTTAGCATAGGTGGTAATTTCCTAAAAAACTTAACAACTTAATTAAATATATTTATTGTTAAATTTTCTTAAATAAACCCCACCTATGGCATTCTGTAGCACAAATATGATATTTTAAAATTGTTTTCATAAAAATCGGTCCAGTAGTTTTGGAGTCATTGACGTACTTAATATTTCCACTTCAATTTTATATAATAGTATAGATGTGGAAGAACAAATTGGCAGCCGGAGGTGTCGGAAAATTTTGTCAAGCTTAAGAAAAAATTTCCTTTGGAAAAAAATGTCTCAGCACAGGTAGGTCATTGAATACGCCCCAATTTTTCAGAATTTTCCGATAAGTATTTTACTTATCTAAAAAATACAAAATTAAAATTTTGAAAAACAAAAAATTTTTTAAAATATTTAAGTAAATGATTTTCAAGCAATTTCAAGACACTTTTGTTTTAAGGGAGACAACTAGAATAAATTAAAAAAAAAAATTGCATTAAATATTTTAAAGTTTTGTAGATGTATTCGAGTATAAATAGTGAATATGCAGTAAATTTATTGAACGAAAATAATAATTAATTTTTAGAGAGTTATCCGCCAGCTTTTGAGAGTCAAAAAAATAGTTTTACCACTGCTGCAATGATTGCAACCTTCACAGTGCCTAACATAAAAAAGCAAAGAAAGTCTAAAGTCGGTCTAGGCCGACTATGAAATACCCTAAACTTACTTTTCAAAAACAAAAAAATTTATATTGTAAATGGCATCTCCGTGGACGGATGACTCCCAATTTTTGAACACACCTTAGTTTTGGTATAAAATACATACATACCAAATTTAATTTCTCTTTGACAAACACAACCTTATTTATTGAGTTTTAAACTTTTTGGTTTGTATGGGAGGTAGGTGTGTTCGTTGGCGGATGACGTCCATTTTTCAAAACCATCTTTGTCTTGTCAGAAAAAACAGACGTTTCAAATTTTAGCTCTGTAGGTTAAACAGACGCTTATTTATTGCGTTTTCAATTTTTGGGTTTTATGGGAGGTGGGCGTGTCCGTGAGCGGATGACGTCCATTTTTCGAAGACATCTTTGTGTTTGTATAAAACACATACGTATCAAATTTTATTGTTGTAGGCTAATTATGAGCTGAGTTATGCAGTTTTCAATTTTAGCGTTGTATGGGAGGTAAGCGTGTCCGTAAGCAATTGTTCTCATACTACTTTCGGATACGAGGATTAGTTTTTCTGTAATTACTCAATTTTTGAGAACTTGTTTTTTTTTGTTAAAGAAAATTGGAAATTAAATACATTTAACAAAATTTGCTTGCCTGTTCTGGCCTATTCTGGTAAAGGGTGTATAAAGTGTAAACTTTTAACCTACTTAAAAACTAATTTACATGTCAACTTTCAAAACGATAACACACGTATAACTGTTTTTTTGTATCTTCTACCAGCATATTTTTAAAAATTTTAAAATTATGGAAAAAACTATAAAATTGTCGTACGGTAAAATTAATTTGAATTTTTCGAAAAAAAAAACAATAATTTATGGAAAAAATTATTACATACACAAGAACTACTCCTCGAATCCGAAATTAGTATAGGAACTGTAGACGAAGAATTTCATGACCTTTTGTTTTATTCATTGGTTGGTTAGACCGTGCAACCAGTTTGCTAGATATCTCTATAAATAGACAAGGCAAAAGGCTTAGAATAGCTAAAAATCTCTCATTTGGAAAAACATGGTTTTCTCAAAATTTTGAGCCAATCTAACTAAACCAAGGACGCAGTTGTACTCAGGGGACTTTCCCAAATTCGAAAAGGTTGGTCTTATCGCAGAACCCAAATTGAACGTCAGCAGTGTAATAAACTGAAAGATTTAAAAAAAAACATTATTGATTTTTTTAAAATAAAAAAAAAAAAAACAAAAGAACAGTTATTTCTGGGACAGTCTTTAAGTTCTTATTTTCCTCCTTTAGCCAATTATATAGCATCATCACATCTATATCTATTAGAATGTATCGAAAATCTGACCCCCGATTCCGGTACCAAAATTAAATTGTACATGAAAAATCCTTTCGATTGGTGTACTTTTTTTTATTTGAACCAACTTTGGCGTCGCCCGAAATGCATTTTTGTGAATTTTTTATCAATTTTTGTACTGGAGACCCACTAATGGTTGATTTAAAAGGAAAATTAAGCTTATCAATCAATTCCTTTCATATAAATACACAGAGCTGCAAATTTTCATCCCTGTTGACAAATGCTCTAACGAGATAGAACAGTTTTTTTCAACGTGAATGTACTTCTTATTTAATATTTAATATGTTTTTATTTTTTTCTATGAAAGTATTTTTAAAAGTCAACAGAGATGAAAATTTGCAGTTCTGTGTTTGTGGTGACCGTGGCAGGTTAAGTGTGTGGCCTAGCATGCTCGGAGCCCGGGTTCGATCCCCAGCCGTGGCGAAAAGTTTTTTCAATAAAAAATTTTTCTGATCGGTCACCACCTCTCTGCAGACAATGGCAAACCTCAGAGAGTAAATAATGCCATGTAAAGCTTCTTGAGAACATGAACTTTAGCCGTTCGGAGTCGGCATAAAACATGTAGGTCCAGTTCTCGGTCAATTGTGTGCAAACATTTAATAACACACACAACACAATTGATCATAAGAAGCTCGGTCAAAGTCCTTTCAAGGGCTGAAATGGCCAATTTGTTTGTTTTTGTTTTTGTGTTTTTATATGAAATAAATTGATTGATAAGCTTAATTTTCCTTTTAAATCAACCATAAATGGGTCTCCAGTACAAAAATTGATAAAAAATTCACAAAAATGCATTTCGGGGGACGCCAAAATTGGTTCAAATAAAAAAAAGTACACCAATCGAAAGAATTTTTCATGTACTATTTAATTTTGGTACTGGAATTGGGGGTCAGATTTTTCCCATACAAGTCGATACAGTCTAAAATAGATACTATTATATAAAAGGAAACTCACGGCGTATTTAGTGACGAGTGTTATCAATATCCGCTGAACCGATTTTTATAATTTTTTCACTATTCAATTGCTATGATAAGCGAAATTACTATAGGTTACTACGTTTTTTACAAAACTTTTTCTTTAATTATTTAAGAATTTATGTATTTTAATCCACGCCAATGCTGTACACACAGCAGAAAAGCAATGCTTAAGTTCTTGCTGTTAGAGGAACTCCTAACACAGCACGGCTGCCATGTTGTGTGGGGAGTTGCTCTCAGTTTGGTCTCTTGAGCTGTTACATTTTTTTTTCAGATGTGGCATGTGTTTGTCTAAGGCATAGCAACGCAGGCCGGGTTTTTCTATTAGTGTTAAAGCAAGTAATAAATCTGTCGAATTTTTTTTTAATATAAAAATAAATTTTTAAATTTTTTATTCATTTTTTTTTTTCTATCCAATTGTTTTACGTGAAATGCTTCATATGTTAAAAATATAGAAAATGCAGCAAAAATATTAATAAACTGAGGTCCTTAGTTTAGCTTATAACTAACTGGTTTATTCATTTAATCTGTGTGAAAAAATTACCTCTTAGACCGTCACTTAAACTTAAACAATGCTCACCTGCAAAGAAAGATAAGGTGTTCTGTTTTGTTAAATTGTAAGAACAGCAAAGCAAAGCAAAAAAAAAAAATATAAAAAGTTGAGTTCATAAAAAGTTCTAAAATTAATTATGAAGGAATTTTTTTTATAAAAAGTTATAATAATTATGCAAAATAAGCAGCAAGCGTTAAGTTGTGAAGGTGTTAATGCGTTTGTGAGTGTACGAGTAAAAAATCATGATTGTTTGCTTGTATGTTTATTTAATTCAGTGTGTTTGTTTAGCTAAGCAGTGGCATCAATCATTTTAAGTCAAGTTAACTGCTTTAATCAAGGAAATTGTAATCAACAACTACGTGAACAAACGCACACACAACGATCTGCACTCAGCACTGATATTATTTCACTTTAACACGCACACGGAGACACTTAAGAAGGAAAAGGAAACAATTTAACTGTAGTTAGTGCGGAGCGGTACTAAAAGCCAAGTCATATTTATTCAGGTGCTCAGGTGCTATTCATGTACGCAACAATGTAACGCATACAATAAAACATACACAACTTACTCACAACCGCACACACACATACACACACACACACATTTCCGCGCATAGGTAGACGAATGCATTAACATCTGTTGGCGCTTTAAATGCATAGAAATTCTTGCTTTTCATTTTTCTGCCAGCGAACAATTACAGCCAACATGTTTGTAATATAAGTATCTTCATATCTTTTTCATATCTTGAACACAACCACTCACAGTGTCTGTTGAAGTGTAAGTGTTGGTGTGTTTGTGTGGTCTTATTTTCGTTTTGTGTAATATTGCTTGTGCTGCGTTTAGCGCCTGGCTTAGTTTTGATTAAGTTTAAAGCTGTTGCATAACATTTTGTCTCTCCACTCACAGACAGGGTGCAGCAAAAAAACACATTTTTAACCTAAACACTTAAAGCAAATATTTTTAAAAACATTTTCTTTCTATTTTTAATAATTTTTTATGAAATTTTTCTGGAAAATCTTGAAAATTTTTGGTAGCAAATTTTATAATCTATTTGTTTGCTCCCTCTTTACATAAATGAGGGCTACGCATATTTTTTTTTTTTGACAAAACAACGTTTTTAAAATATGTATTAAAAAAAAGTCACATAAAGCCGTGCTAAGCTTTCGTTAAAATATGGCTGAGCACAAAATTATTATTTCTGCAAAAGGCTCAACAGACGATATGTAATTCCAGCTGATGCTGGAAAAGCTTCTTCCTAAGCTGGTTTAATTAAAGCTCTTAAGGATTTGCTCTTATGAAGATTATTAAATATTTTTGTTTTTATTTTCTTATTTTGACAACAAACAACATTGCAGACAAGCACAACCTTGGCTATAAGTTAACTCATTCTTGCACAGAGCTTTTGCCACATTTGCGTTTAAATGCTTGAATTTACAATGTTTTCATATTTTCAATTAAATTTTATGCACACATAAACACCCATTCACACTCATATTTATGAACTTTCAAACTAATTATAGCGTTATGTTGAAAGTTTTTCGCCTCACACACCACACACACACACTTATACGCAAACATAAAATATGAAAAACTAAAATGTGTGCAGAACAACTGCAACGACGTGCCGCTGATTGGCAAATTAGTGCGGTTGTTGCAACCATTTTGCAACCGGATATCACACACACACACACATGCACTCTGGCAACTAACACGCACACACGCAGGCTTTACATTAGCAATTGTGTCGACAGCAACGGCGGCAACAAACAGAGTAAACAGCACGCGTGCGTTTTTCTTGTTAGAGCTGTGTCAGCAGGTGGTTGCAACAATTTCATGCTCTACAGAACTGCAATTAAACTAAGTCCGCTTTTTAATAATCGTTACTTTTTTAAGCTTTTTTTTTCTTTTAGTGCCGAAAAAAAGCGCATGTATTTTCTTATATTTATAAAAATTAACTTTAAAATAATAAATTTCATCGCCCATTTAAATTTGTATTTTTACAGTTCAAAACAACTTCATCAAAGTGCCACATTTTTATTTTTTTCTATTTTGCACAATATATTTTATGATGCTAATAAATTTCATTCAAAATATGTCATAAATTTTCTGCTTTTGCACAAAGACAAGTCTTATTTTTATAAATTTATTGCATTTTTGCCAAGCACACACACACACACATACGCCAATAAAAACATTAACTCACATACGACCAACAACAACAACACTGTATAGCATAGCAGCGTGAAGTGTGTAGGTACTCGGCTCACGTTTTTATTTCTGGCGTTATTGAAATTATATGCTGCCTACCGTTCACTGCAGCCACATGCAGCTCTTTGAGCCACTCACCACATGACATGAAAGGAAGATGAACGAAGCCTTTAGTGTAGCCTTTGAAGTTTTTTCAATTTTCATATTTTTCAAGTGTTGAAAAGATTTACTTAGCATAAGAGTTTCTATTTTATAAATTAATAATAATACTATTTTTCTTATCGAAAAGCAAACCAAAATTAGTTTACAGCTTCTTTGAGCTATTCTGGCTTTGGCATCTTAAAAGAAGATGTTGAGTGAATTGAATAGAAATGGATATATAATAAGAAATGTGGGCTTAAAAGAAATCATATAATATTCAATGAAACCAAAAAAAATGAAAGTGTTTGTGAAAAAAAATAAATATTACTTAAGGTTACATAAATTAAAATCAAGCTTTATTTAAAGTCAGAAAAATTAAATGAAAATTATTTTGAGTTAAAAGAAAATCAAACAAGCTAAGAAAGTCTAAGGTCTGCAGTCGTTCTAGCCCGACAAAATGCAGGCTGAATACGTGAAATATGAATGCTTTTTATGCAAATATACACTCAGAAAAAAGCTTATCGGAATATGATAAAAAAGGCATCATATTAAGAGAAAAATGGTATAGACTTTGCTCCAGAGAATGCTATTCTCTAATTTCGATACTAAAAATTCTCTAAAAATGGTAAAAAGTTTCCATGAAAAAGAAAAATATATCGTTTTTTGAGAAAAAACTTTTTATTTTTGAGAAAAAATTTGTTTTTATTGAAGAAAGTACTTCTCTTAGTGAATTTTTTATCAATATATAAGAAAAGTTTTTCATTTTCAATAAATTTTTCTCTATAAATGAGAAATTTTTGTGCGAGAAAAATACTTATCATTATTAGAGACATTAAAAAAATTCCATTTCCTAGAAGTAAAGAAATATTTCTTCGAAAATGTGAAAATTTATTCTAATTTAAGAAAATTTAATTTGAAATTTAAAGAGAAAATTGCTATATCGAAAATAGAGAAATTTTTTAACGGAGCAAGGTATGTGTTTTTTTCTCAGTGTAGCTGATGGCAGATTGAAGAGCAACCAATATAAAAAAAAAACAATGCGAGTCAAGAATTAAAGTGACATAAAGAGACCACGATATCAGAGTGATCCACCAGTTAAATATTTGGACTCAAATCGATCGGCATTAAATTATCTGAAAACACCTGTTTCCAAAATTTGGTCGGGTTACGGCGGACTTACAAAACTTAGCGAAAGATAAAATAAGGTATGCTTCAGACTTAACTATTTGTCATTGTTTTCATAACTACACTGAGAGAAAAACATACTTTAAAATTAAACAAAAAATTTTAATATATAAATTTAACGCCTTTGCGTTTCTACAAAACAAAATTTAAAATAAATGTATTTAATTTTCAACTACCTGCAAATTTCTACATTTTTTTAATTTTCTCTTATTATTTCTTTGAAAAAACAAAAAAAAATTTTAATACAATGACAAGTTTTTAAATTTTTTGAATTGCTTTGACAAATATCGAACATAAGATAAAATAAAAACTAATTAATTAAATATTAAAATATTTCAAATGCAAACTTCATCGAATGGAGTTAACATTTGGTATTCGGAGGGTCCCGGAGGTAGCTGGTTGTGAATCTGAGGCTTAAAACACGGAAAAGCTAAAAAATGGCACCGAAAAAAAAATGTGCTTCAAAATATTTGTTTTGAATTTTGAAAATTTTGTTTAAAATTTGTTTTTCATAACAAAAACATTGTTTTAAAAACAAAAACTTCTGTTTTGAATTTAACTTTAAAAACAGTTGTGTTTAATTTTAATGAATTTGTTTCAAGCTCTTTTTCAAAAACAAATGAAATCGTTAGATATTTCATTTAATTTCATTTTCATTTTACACAATTTCATTTAATTTTAACACATTTTTCCCTCAGTGTAGTAATTTAAAAATGGTTTCTTTTATTTATAACAAATGTTTGTTTTCTTGCCTGATATATATAAATAAAGCTAAAAATCGTCTTCTTCTGCTTGAATATTCGTCAACTTTCTGCTTACTGCTTTTTAAAAAATAGGTGTTCATGTGTCAACAAAAACTAATTTTTTTGAATTAAGATATGGATTACTTCGAGCGTCAGTTGGTAACAGAATCCGATGAACATAATAAAGGATCTCATTAGACATGTGCATTAGAGTGGGTCGAAAAAAAAAGTTTGAAAAAACCACCCCCTATTTTGAAGTAGACCTCGAGAGAATTCCGAAAACAAAAAAATTTTTTTTTTGGACCACCGGAAAAACAGCCAAAATGGTCTTTTTTGCATAACTTAAGCATTACATGTCAGATTTTAAAAAATTATATGTCGTTGAAAAGGGCTTTACGGGCACTACAATGTCTTCTTAGAACATTTTTGCTTCTGAGGTCACATTCAACTAGCAAGTCCCATTATCCCGATTTATCCCCCTTAAATTTTTTTTTTTTTTCTCATAAGATTAAACTCCTTCAAATTGGTTTAATTTGTGTTCAAAAAATTATTCATTAAGTTTCTTTTACAATTTTGTTTATATAATGTGCTTGTTCCTTGACTAAACCAAAAGTAAATTTTTTATAAAAAAAAGGATATATCAAATAATTGAACTATTATAACTTCTTTGTTTTTAAACTTTATAAATAATTTTTTGAACAAAAATTAAACAAATTTGAAGGAGTTTAATTATATGGGGAAAAAAATAAATTTAAGGGGGATAAATCGGGCTAATGGGGCTTACTAGTTGAATATGACCTCAAAAATAAAAATGTCCTAAGAAGACATTGTAGTGCTCGTAAAGCCTTTTTCTAAGATCTGACATGTAATGCTTAAGTTATGCAAAAAAGACCATTTTGGCTGTTTTTCCGGTGGTCTAAAATACATTTTTTTTTTGTTTTCGGAATCCTCTCGAGGTTAACCTTAAAAAAGGGGGTGGTTTTTTCAAACTTTTTTGTTTTTGTAAGGAGGCCGTCCCACTCTAATGTGCATCTATTGAAAAAAGTTATAAAGAGTATTTCCATGTAAGTGTGGACGCGGTATAAAAAAAATTTTTTAATGGTTTTTGAATCTGCAACTATTTACAAATAAATGTTTAAAAGAAGCAACATTGTTATCAAGTGTCAAATTTAAGATTTGATATTACAGTAGGGGTACTCACACTGACTTGGGTAGTTGGTTACGGGTAGATTGAGTACTTTTGATTACTGCGAGCACCCTTAACTGCAATTGATTACTTATAGAATAACAGCTGATGAGAGATGAGTGACAGCTAGCAATGAGGTGCCACCATATTATTCATTTTATTTTATAAGCGCAAAATTTAGGCCATTGTACGGGCGTAAAGAAGTTATTTTATATTGGAGTAATTTTTAACGTGAACTTTGCGGCATTTAATAATTTTTATCTCAAAAATTTTAAAATAGCTCATTTTAACACATTTGTCTATTTTATTCACTTATGATTTGTTTACTTTGTTTTAGTTTTTTGTCAATTCAATTATTCCCCACTTTTGCAAAAGGTTGCAGCCCATAAAAAAAGTACTCAATCAATCTACCCAAACAATTTAGGGGGTCAGCTAGAGTAGATTGGTAGATGGGTACTTGGACAGAATGGCACATTTAAAACAAAAAAAAAAACAAATTGACCATTTCAGCCCTTGAAAGGACTTTGACCGAGCTTCTTATGATCAATTGTGTTGTGTGTGTTATTAACTATTTGCACACAATTAACCTAGAACTGGAACTACATGTTTTATGCCGACTCCGAACGGCTAAAGTTCATGTTCTCAAGAAGCTTAACATGGCATTATTTACTCTCTGAGGTTTGCCATTGTCTGCAGAGAGGTGGTGACCGATCAGAAAAATTTTATAATTGAAAAAACTTTTAGCCGCGACTGGGGATCGAACGGTCACCATCTGGCACCTTTACAAAACAAAATGTATGGCATTTGCCAATCTATCCAACTACTCAAGGCAGTGTGAATACCCCTAATAAGTTTTTAGCCGCACTTCTAATATGTGTGCTAAAGACGAATCGTGCAATTTCGAAGAAATGTATGGATCTGTAAGTGAGCATTGTAGTTCTCATGACAATATACCATTATATGTATTAAAATGTCTTATCACACTTATTTCAAGCGAGTGATAATCAATTTTAGTTATATAATTATTTAAATTTTTGTGCATTATGACCTGAAGTAGATCCTTACTATAATAAAATTTTTATTTAGTACTGTTGTTCGTTATTAAATATAAATTTTCGACCATAAGAGCTAGAATAAGTGCATTAGAGCTCCTTAATTTAATATGAAAGTTGATAGTAATGCTAGGTACCAATTTTTTGTAATGCAAGTTACCGCATAATTTTTGGTTTATTTTAAACACTTTGATTTAATATTGCTGTTTTTTATACAGGTCAATTTATTGAAATCCTGCTGCTTTTATTTAGGCCAAATGTAAAAAAATCAACTCGCACATTTTGCAGAAAAATTCTAAAAGAAATTTACTCGCTGAACATGTTGTCCAAAAATGTTAACGTGAGCTACTAACCTAAATTATTATTTCACTGAGTAAATATTATGATACCACTAATTTTTCACAGCAATTTCTTATATATAAAAAATATTATCTCATAGGTAAAGAGTGCATTTGTTTTTGTTTATCTTCATAGTAAAAACTGAAAGCTTAATTTAACTCCATAAAACTTTCTGAATGTAACGCAAGTTACCATAAAACTACCCTTAAGAAAAAAGTATTCATTCTCTTGTAGCTAAATTTTGCAGGACGTTGTTAGATAACGATAAAGAATTGCCTAGAGCTAAAAAAACAATGTAATAAATAAATGTTTGCATAAGTACTTAAAGTTGTACTCATCTCTTTATAGGAGGGACATAACATTCGCGGCAGAGAAAACAAACCTTTTTTTAAAAATTCATAACTCAGTCAAAAACACACATTTTTCCAAATTTTAACAAATTATAAGAAAAGAAATTCAAAAAATTTATTTTTCACTCCAACATGGTTTTATAGAGCTCCAAACTGGAGGCAGACAAAAAAACGGGGCCTCGTGGTTGCAGCGCTGGGAGTCGCAAAAATTGTCCGATCTGGAAAAAAATTACTTTTTTATATCTTAACAAAATTGGTTATCGTATGACAGGAGATTTTTTTTTAAAAATTTTTGTTCAATTTTTGGTGATGTTCCAAATTTGAAAGTGTATTTTTTTCGAAAAAAATATTGACTTTAAAAGTTCATAAAATTGAAAAAAATTTAAAAAACCTCCTGTCATACGATAGCGAATCAAGTTTAAAAAAATACAAAAAATAAAAAAAAAATTGTGTCAAAAAATGAACCCGCCATTGCCGCAACCAGTACGAAAAACATGGTTTCGAAATAAACGTGCTCAAAGTTTGTGAACAAAGAAAAAACAGGTGAAAATTAAAAATACGCTCTCACTAATCCGGCTGTAATTTTTGAACCCGTATGAATTTTTTTCTTAGAATCTTAAGAATATTTACTAAAATACAAAATTAAAGCGATACACAGAAAAAAAGAAAAACTTAATACCTTTCCAGCAATAAAAATTCCACGGAAATCTAATAAAAAATGTGTCTTTTACAGCGGTTTTAAAAAATGTTTTTTTTTTTCAAAATAGCAAAAAAATCAATTTTTGGTGGTAACAAGAGTTATAATGAAAGAAAATTTTAACATTTTTTTATGTCAAAATATTGGTATAAGCAAGAAATTTAATATTTTAGCAGATGTGGGTATGCGTTCTGTGAAAAATAAAAAGCTACAAGCAAAAAGCATGTTTTTTAACAAAAAGGAGAATCAAAATTGCTTCGGCAGTTTTTCTCCGATTTGAAAAAAAAAGTATGCAGAAATCATTTTAATGAGTTCCTCTGACTTTTGGAGCCCGGACCGGTTGACATATTTTTTATCCATACAAGAATGCTCCGGCCTACTATATATAGTAAATCCACTGGGTGGGTTTCCAAACTACTAAATGAAAAATACAATTTTTGTAAAAAAGTCGTTTATGATAATTGGCTAAGAGAGATAGCCTTATTTTGCATTGTTCAATTTTGAGTTTTTCTGAAAAATAAAAATTTTTCTTCCAAAAAACTTAAAAACAAATTGTTTCGAATTCAAAAGTTTTATATTTCTTTTGACTTTACTCAATCAAAGTTCAGTTGAATATAAACGGTTTTCAAATTTTTTCTAAAATTTTATTAAATTTTCTACTATAAAGCTCTAAGCGAAGGTATTTTTAATAAATGTTCTTAATATTGTCGATAGTTATTAAGTGTGTATTTGAACCAAATGCTGAGGAGAGAAAAAATGTTTAAAATTTGCAGATCAAGTCTGCAATCAGAAATCTGAAGAAATCTTAAGAATTAGGATTTATATAAAGATAATAAAACAAAATAAATTACAAAATTTTTCTGATCTGAGGGTGAAGTTTTTCATCATATTCATCATATGATCTTGCTTCAAAAGTTAATTTGCATATCAATATTGAGGCTTTCAGTATATTTGCTCAAAAACCCATACCCAGACCCTCCACTAGAATATCACAATTCTGTACATTTTGTAAATTTGTTGCTGATTTAATTTTAATTTATCGAACAATTTATCTGAGATGCAAGATAGATCGTATTTTATTAAATTGAAATCCCTGAAATCCCTGACATCCCTGAGCAGTGAGATATCACTCACTGCTCAAGATATCACCCACTCACTGTTATCAAGGTTACCTTTGTATGATGACTAAAACAGAAATTTCACACAAACTGTTCCTCTCAAATGTGATTTTGTAGGGATATTTTATTACCAATTTGAATTAAATTCGAAATTAACACTTAAAAAGATTTTACGTTTTCACTTATTGAGCTTACTGAGTTTTAGTGCATTCAAAGACTTGTAGTAGAATTTCATGACAAATATTTTTATGGAACACCTTAAGCCTCTATGGGTCGGTCTTGTGATTTTTTCACAAAGGGACATGTAAGGATCACATGGTAACCTATTACGAAACACCATAAGAATTTCCAAAAAGGGGTAAAATTAGAATCCCTCTTAAATAAAACTCAGACATTAACTTTCAAAACGCCGACACGTATATTTGTTTTGTCCTCTCTACCAGAATCCGTTATCGGAACCTTGTTATTTTGGAAAACAAATTGAAAAATCAAGCTTCAAGCAGCTGATTGTCAAAGTGATAAAATTAAATTTTCGCATTTGCTTGTAAAAAAATGTATGCAAGTGGTTAGTTGAAATATGCAAATTAATAAAAATAGTTAAAATAACCAAAATTAATGCTTTCGAAAGTGTTTTAAATACAAAAAGAAAGCATTTTAATCTTATTATATTACAAAAACAGCTGTTGTGCCTGAAACTTATTTGAAACAGTTTCAGTACTTTTGCTCCGGTGTTTCTCAACCGAATTTGATAATTTTTTCTTAAATGAATGAAAAAAGAGTGCGAAATTATAAAACGGCAAACAAAAAATTGGTCGAATTTCGACCTCAGACGATACTAGTAGCAGCAAAAGGACAAGCGCTACAATAATTTTTTTCTGTAGAATCCACACAACAAAATCATATAAGAACTGTAGATGTACGATTTTTAACTCATTTGTTATATTTTAGAAAAAAATTTTAAAAATTGTCTTAATTTGATCATCAATATATCAGAAGTTTTGATTTAAAAACAAAAACTATAAAATACTATAAATACCTATTCTCATTTTTAAAATTTGTTGGTGATTGAGGAGTACTTTTTTCAAAATAATTCATTTTATTTTTGGAAATGGCTCATTCCATACAGACGAGTGTGACGTTTTGACTACTTAATCGTGCTGAAAATGGTATTTACTGGTTAAAATTTTAGCAATTTACTAAAGGGTATTTTAGAAGATGCCTCAAGGTTTCAAAATGCTAAAACATAATGCAATTATTTATACTAGTTTAATAGTTACATTCGCTTAAACACCTGGGACGGGTGTGACGAGCACAAGTTTAAAAACTAAAAATTCTGAGTTTAACATTGAAATTCAGCTCATCTGCCACAATGCGACCATTTTTGACTTGCATATATTCAAATTTAATATATTTTCTGTTGAATGCCAGTGAAAAATATTTTGAAAAAAATGGCGATAACCATTATTTTTAAACTTTTAAATGGGACGGGTGTGACATAACATTGTCCCGGGTATGACGAGTGCGAATGATATGGGAATTATGTATAAGAACTTAATGGGTATAATAACTTTCACATATTTTTGACACTTAAATCAAAAAAATATGTTTTTAATTAATGTATTAATTTAAAAAAAAAAAATTTTTTTGCAAAAAATTTGTTTGCATGAATTTTTTATCAAATTAATACCTCTACAAATAATTTCAAGTTTTTATTATATTTAAAAAAAAAAATATTTTTTTGCAAAAAATTTTTTGCATGAATTTTTGATCAAATTAATACCTGTACAATTGATTTCGCTATACATGAATTTACAAAACTTGTTTTAATCAAAGAATTCATTCATATACTGCAAAAATTTCATTATTAGAAAAAAATTTTGAAAACCGTTCCCGGTGTGACCAACTTCTTGCAACGGAAATGAAGAATAAAAATAATTTATTGAATGAAAAATGTTAACAAATTTATGTAAAACATCAACATCCTTACTTTTGGAAAGTTTCATTCTTATCATAAGCCCATGTTGCTTCTTAGGAAAACTATAGCCTTTTTTGGGACGGTTGTGACACAGAAAAAACACTCAGTTTAAATATTTTGTATTTTGAAAATGCAGTAACCAATCATTATTGCAAACTATTCTAACACAATATTAATATCTTTTTTAATATTACTGACCTTTTTTTTTTTTAAAGTTGTATCAAAAGATGACTGATTTCAAGGTTTAAATTAAATCAAAATATTTAAAAAATTTTTTCAACTCGAAGTTTGTTTAGTTAAATTGTCAAAATAATATAAAAAAGCATTTAATTTAAAAATATTTTTGCAGCAGGACTAACTTAAGATTCCACTTCAATTCGAAAACCAGAAATTACTTCAAATACATGCATTTTAGAATTCATGTTTTCGTTCCTCATTTCTGTGGAATGACCCAAATGTAAAAAACTATTTTTGATTTGGAATAGATAAGAGCCCTTTTCCAATGATAGATTACATATGTTGATTCATATGGTACCAAAATAACGAGTGTTAATAATTTTTTTTTTGTATTCTGTACATTTGAAGTAAAAATTTCAAGTGTTCACCCATCAATCCTGCACTGTCTGCCACTGTTCTAAAATTGGAATACAAAAGTGAAAAGGAAATATAGTGAAACAAGTGCAGGATGTTCTTTGTATGGCGTTCAGCTATATTAACGTAAGAATTTGAATCTTAGACAAATGCTTTCATCTCAGTTCACAAACTGCTCAACCACTTCTTTTAAAGCCGTATTGATGATTGTTTTGAATTTCAGTTAAATAAAAATGAGAAAAAAATGAAGAAAGTTCAAAACTGACCATGATTACCGAGGTAGCTTAAGTTAAAACAAAAACCTTCTCGAACGTAAATAATTATACGAAGTAAACATTTCTTAAGAACAAAACTTCTTAAAAATGTTTATGTTACTCAAGCGATAGCAAAAAGTTTTTATCACAATAAATATTTATTTCATTTTCAAACTGCTACTCTGCTAAACAAACACTTTTTATATACATTGAAAAGTTTTAAAAAAATTGGCTGGCAATTTTATTATCTGCTAGACAAGTACTAAAGTTATGATTAGAATTATTTTAAAAATTGACAGATGCGCCAATTCGGTGTAAGATTTGAAAGCAAAAAATAAATGCTGGCAACCATTTTAATCCTAAGCCTAGATGCAGAGCTTTTTGGCAAAATTCAAGTAAAGCCAGTTTAATTCTATATAAATGTTGTTTTTGTTTTCATTTTTATTTTATTTGATTTTATGCCCATTTTTCAACAAAGCCATTTATCAATATTGACAGTTTCACTTAAAAACCTTCCACTGATACAAATATTTCATTATGAAAAAAAAAAAAAAACAAAACAACAGAACAAAACGAATTAAAATAATTTTTATGATCTAAAGACAAAGTAAAGATAAAGAAATGAAAAACGTGCTTCACTGCATACAAAGAAAGTTAAATGAAAAATGGAACAAAAGTGAGGAATTGGAAAGAAGACGAAAAAGCAGCAGCCATAAGAAAATTTTTAAAGCAAGAGAAGAAAAAAAAAAAACGTTGCTGCAGTTAGGTTATATAGAGCAAAAAGAAAATGCTGTCAGCAACAGCAGAAGAAGAGGTACAAGAACAACGGCGTCGGAAATGTAGCGCAGAATTTTATGCAAATAATGGACGACTAATGACGTAGTTTCCGTTTTAAATCATGCTGTATGCCGCACGCTGCATCTTGGCACTGAAGTGGGAAATAAACGACAATGAGGAGGATTGAAAACCTGAAGTTATGGAAATAAAGAAACTTCAAGCAACTATTTTTCATAGTATTTCTAAGGATATTGAAGGAAATTTGCATTTAAAATTTTCTCTTTTTTTCACTGGCTTCTTTTTCATGTGCTTTTACTTTAACTACACCACGCTGTTGAATGAAATTCTAAGTTTATTGAAAACTTTTTCTACTTTAGTGAATTCTCCTAACTGTAGTGAATATAGAAAAAAAAACTTTTATTTAAAGTTTTTCATTTTGTTTTTTTTTCATATAAACACAATTTAAGTAATGCAATAAAAAAGATTTTATTGCTTGAGCCACAAAAAAAAAAAAAAAAAAAAAAACACACCTGAAACGTTTTATGCCACATCAAATGCTGCAGCTTTCTTCAATAACTGCTACTTTGAGATATTCTGCATTGCTGTGCATCTAGAATAATAAAAAAAAATTTGCTCTTCTGCTCTAGCCTCTAGCATCCATATCACATAATGCTGCATGACTTCACAATTTTGCAACATTTTTTGTGGCTTACTCTGTCATCCGCACCCGATCTGACAGAGCACCTGCCTTGGACGGCATGATGCAGTCTATAAATATTTATTAGATTTTGAAATTTAAAAATTTCATTCCATTTGCTTTTCAACAGCATTCAACAGCAGCGTTGTTGTTCGTGCTGTAGCAGCATTGTACAGTTCATACAGATGCCTAATAAAACATGTAAGTGGATAGGACGTGCGAGGAGCAAGTTTGTGGGACACTTAAAAAACATGCTTTTTTTGCGTTTTGTTAAAATTTTAATCATATCAATGAATTTTTAAGTTTTTTAGAAACATAAAAACTGTTTAAATAACTTTGCAACTGTACAGCAGTTGTGCTAAAATAGAGCAAAATGAAAATTGCATTTTAATAATTTATCAACTAATTATTTTTTTGTTGTTGTTTTTGGCAAAAAACAACGCAAAAAAAAGCTAAAAATATTTAAAAATTTCATAAAGATAAAATTTCTACTATCTATTTATGTAACAAAAAATATGCAAGCAATATAAGTCATTCGAATTAAATATTTAAACCAATTTTAGCAACTGTAGCAATTTATTTTAAAAGCTATTTCAAACCAAATGCAAAACTGTTGTTTTTTTTTAAATACTGCAAAATTCTTTATAGAATTTTTTTTATTTAATGTGTTTAATTAATAAATATTTTATTTCAGATTTAATTAACAGCTTAACAGTTATTTAAAATAATGTATAAAAAATAATTATTTGCATTGCCAAACATAACAGTTATTAAAACAGAATTATATTTGAGGTTATTCCAGCTAAAATATTTGCTAAGCTTATTAATATTTAATTCTCGCGAACAAACAAGAGAAAAAAAAACAATTTATTGTGGTCACTTCTTTTAAGTGAACAGCAAATATTTGATTTTTGTTTATTTGACCACTATAGATACAAAAGTAATTAATTGTCTTCAGTTATGTCGATACGAACAAAGCAGATACTTACAATTTGGGAGTGTTTTCATAGGTGCTTTTACATCCCTCTGAACCACAAGCAAAAATTTTACGAAAAGTGAGTGATTTGCATATCTACTTTCGGGTAGATTTTTTTTCTGTTCAGTGTACATTTCTTTTACTTTTTTTGATCGTTGTGTAAAATGAGATTTCTTGAGGACATTTTCATAGCCATGAAAGTTGTTTTAAGGATAGAGAACAGGCTTTAAGTGAACGCTTGCCTGCACTAATGTCAGAGTGAACATAAGGCTGGCCAGTGTAACAAGCAACTATGCGTTAAGCTTCCGCAGTTGTGCGTTCAAAGGAATGACCTTCAAGCAAAGTAGAATGTCGAGCATCGTATGTTATATGAAGCCATATTAACTCGAAAGAACTTATGAGCTCGGTTGCCATTCTAAATTTTTATTCCGAACCAAAATTAATCCAAAAATGTTACAAAATGAAAAATATAGGACCAATTTCTTCTTACTTTTAATGGCCCACAAATATTGCTTTCCAATATTTTATTTAATACAAAAAAATTATATATTAATATTTCTTTGCAATGAATATCATTGATTTCCCCTTTTCTTATTAACATTTGTGGACGTAAAAAAAGTAGCCATGAACTGCCCAAAAAGAAGTATTGCAATCATCTTTACTACTGTATGCTGGCAATTGACTACTCTATCTAACATCAAAAATAAACTGATTTCTCGAAGACTTTTTTGTATGTTCTTTGGATGGAAAGTTTAAAAATGGAAACGAGATTTTTTCTTAAGAATATTTTTAGATAAATCATCGAAAAACCACGTTTATTTTTGCACGTTTTTTAGTTCTTTCAACTGCCATGTCTTCATAAATTTTTATCCTACCTGCAAAAATTGCATAACAATTTTACAAAAAAAAATTCCCAACTGATAAAAGCGGAGAAATGTAGTTTAAGTCAGTAACAGGGGTACAAATTGAGTAAAATTGATTTTTGAAAAATTATTAATTTTCAATTTATCCGCTTAATACCAAAAAACCAAAAATTTTTATATTTTTATACGACGTGTGTAACGCCCATTAGAGGCGTGGTAGTTATTGAAAAATGTATATATTCTTGCTCAGCATCACTACCTGAGTTGATTTAGACATGTCCGTCTGTTTGTCCATCTGTATGTCTGTCCGTCTGTCCGTCTGTCTGTCTGTCTGTCTGTGGACACGATTACAGACGTAATTTTGAAAATATCATGCTGAAATTCAATATTTAAGCTTTTTTAGATCAAATTCGAGAATGGGCTGAATCGAATGAAAACCACGCCTACCTCCCATACAACCCTAAAATTGAAAACTCTATAAAGAGCTTAATATTGAAGTAATAAAACTGAAACTCAATATTTGTGAGTTTTATGTACAAACTGAGGTGCATTAAATGTACGTCATCCACTTACTAAAACGCCCATCTCCCATACAATCCCAAAATTGAAAACTATATAAATAGGCCTCTGTCCAAGCTACAAAAATTAAATGAGATATTTATTAATTTCATATCAAAATTTAGGCGTGTTAGAAAAATGGGCGTCATTCACTCACGAACACGCCCACCTCCCATACAACCCCAAAATTGAAAACTATATAAAGAGGCTTCTGTCAAAGCTACAACAATAAAATTAGATATTCATTCGTTGTTTATCAAAAATTAGGCCTGTTAGAAAAATGGACGTCATTCACTCACGAACACGCCCACCTCCCATACAACCCCAAAATTGAAAACTATATAAAGAGGCTGCTGTCAAAGCTACAACAATAAAAGTAGATATTCATTCGTTGTATATCAAAAATTAGGCGTGTTAGAAAAATGGGCGTCATTCACTCACGAACACGCCCACCTCCCATACAATCACAAAATTTAAAACTATATAAGAAGGCTTCCCTTTAAACTACAGGAAAATAATTTGATACATTTGTATTTTACATCAAAACTAAATTGTGGAAGAAACGTGTGCGTCATTCGCCTGTGAACATACCCACATTCCACACCCAAGAACACGCTCGCCTCCCATACAGCCCCAAAATGAGAACTTTATAAAAAGGCTTGTCTGTACGCTGTAGAAAAAATTTGATATGAATTTATTTTAGACATCATCAAAATAGTTAAATTTTTTAAATCTCATACAAAAAGAGCTACAATTAATCTTTTAACTTCGGCCAAGTCGAAGATATACCTTACTATTTTTTTTTTTTTGTTTGTACCATTTAAAAATGCATTTTCTAAAATTATTTGTATTGTTAAAACAAATAAATATACTAAATTAGTTTAACTTTGTCTGTATATTTTTATTAAAACATTAAAATTAACATAATTAACTACACGGAGAGAAAAACCGGATAGAAAACACGGCTCAATAAAGCTTAAAACTATCCCAAAACATGCTTTCATGTTCGCAGTTAATGGCAGAAATTGCGCTTGAAGATTTTTTTTTGATAAATACGCTAGTTTGTGCTAAATAAGTGTAATCTTGGGCTCGTTTGTAAAAAAAATTACAATGGGGCCAGCCCAGAGGTTCGGGGTTCGAATCCCGGTTTAGCCATGGTCCTACGCTTTTGCCTTCCGTTCTTTTTTTCCTCATTTCTAATCAAACAATTGCCTCAGCTTCAAATTTGCATGTTGTTATAGCGCCTCGCCGCTCATACAACATTCTACACTTGCTACTCTTGATTCCACTTTCTCTCTTACTTATCTTTCCCCCCATTTCCGAACAAAGGCAGCCTTGACTGAATAGGTTTGATACCTAAAATCCTTGATTCAAAGCTAAAAAAAAAAAACAAAAAAGATTTTGTCATCGTTTTCCTTGCACGAAAATATTTTTGGCATTTAACATAGTTTGATAAACAATTCCAAAGTTTCTAGATTGGGCACATTCATTTTTTTACCAATAATCCAAAAATGGCATGCATTGGGCACAAATGAGCATATTAACTACTTAACAAACAATTCTAACATTTCTTATATTGGACCCATGTGGGCATATTAATTTGCTGATAAATGATCCATAAATCACATATATTATGCACAAATGGGCGTGTTAATTTTGTCAATTATCAAGATATCAAGAATATTATAGCTTAGCTTAGACTCACTCCCAAAATAAATTGGTTTGGTATTGTTTTCAGCTCAAATTTCTCTCGGTGTAGTGCAGTGTTTTTCAACCTTATTGAACACGCGTCTTTATAAGGAAAAACAAAATTGTATGACTGTTGTTTAACTAGTTAAGTTAGTTTTTAATTAAAGTTGTAAAGTCTATTAAGAGAACATCCGAAAGGTAACTCAGACTGTTCAAAATCATATTGTGAAAACATGGGTTTGCTCCATCAAAATTTTTAACACACAGTGCTATCGTGGCTATCCTAAAGAAAAGTATAAATCCCATTTCTGGAACTTAAAGATGAATTGTTAATGTTTCAACAAGGTTCTAGCTCTGAACATGATGATAATATTTGTGTTCATATATGGCTACTTTATATTTTTAAGAAGAACCTACAAGAGAGAGGAAAAAATACTTTAACAGCCAAGGATGCAAATACATTATTCCTCACAAAGATTTTTTTTTTGTGGTCTACCTCTATACAACTCTATCTCTATACAATTTGAGTATGTTCCTTGTGTTCAAAATATTTTCGAAGAAATGGCAACGAACCAATCGTTAACAGTTTGTTCTCATATAACATCCATGCTATAGAGTTTCCATTTTCAAATTATTTGGACATGTCAGTACAACTGCGACCTGTTAATGAAAATGAAAGAAAACTTCTTGGATTCACTTGCATGCTCAAAATAGAGTTTCACTCACAATAACTGGCGTCTTCTACATAAAACGAAAATAAGAATATCTAGCGCTTGGAAGGAAAGCCTTTAGATCTCTACTAGCATTCTTATCGAGCTAATAAAGCGGAGCAACTACAATTTGAAAATGATTTGGTTGTTTGTGTCATCAAAATAGAAATAGAAATAGTATGCTTGAACCAATTAAGTGTCGTGAAAAACTTATATTCTCTACTTTTTTCTTTTATTAGGTTTTTGGCAGCATTCCTCTTGAAAAGTCATTTTGTCTCCCTCGCATAAACTTCGCATAGCGAATTTTTTATCAAAATAAAGGAAAAAATTTTCATTTTCAATACATTTTTCTCTTTAAGTAAATGAGAACTTTTTGTGCGAGAAAAATACTGATCATTATAGAGGCATTGAAATATTTCCATTTCCCACAAGTGAAGAAATATATGTTGCAACATGTGAAAATTTTTTCTAATTGAAGGCCCGTTAACTGATCTCCGAAGTTTACATTCCTTAACCTCAGATTTTGTAAACAGAGTTTAAATTTTAAACTCAGTTAAAATTATTTTCGTAACTTATATCATTTTTATCGGCAATTTACTTAAACTCTGTTTAAAAATTTTAGCTGAGACCAAAAAACATATTTGAGCGGGCACTGTAGTTAAAATTCTACAACTTTGACGTAGAACATAAAAATATTTCAAAAATGTTTAATAAAATAATGCAAATTGTCAGTTTCATTGGAATATTTTTTTTTTCAAAACTTAAAATATATTTTTTTTTGTTCATTGTTTTGAATTTTTTGAAGTATGATTTTTTTATTTTTAATTTTTTGTTTATTATTGAGAATATAACGTTAACGACGCCTTATACAATATTAAAAGCTATAAACTACTTCGGAATAATAGACTAGATTGCAGAGGGGTGGTGTAGCAATTTTTTGCATGGAAAATTTAATGGTCAAAGTTTTAGATAAGTCCGAAGAATCAAAGGTAGAGTTCTTGAATGTTGAAATATCCGACAACAAGACCAAAATATTTCTCTCCTGTGCTTAGAATCCTAATCGAAATTGTAGTCTGGATCCTTTGTTTACAAAAATCTCTAATTGCGTAATAGACTACGAACACTTTGTCTTGTGTGGAGATTTTAACATTAATATTTTATGCAATGATAACCTTGTTACGAAGTTTTTAGATAGTCTATCTGAAGTCGGTCTCAATGTAGTCAACACTACAATGCCAACACGTTTTGCAAATAATGTCTGTCCAAGTTTATTAGACCTCTTTGTTGTATCTGATCCATCGAAGGTTTTGCTCTTTGACCAAATTTCATTTTTGTCAGATCATGATCTCATTTTTTGCACCTTTAACGTAAACCTTAGGCCAGCGCCATCCGAGGCTGTAATTTAGTATCGCGATTTTAAAGGAATTGTGACTTATGTCAAATTAACTGGTCTGACTGTTGGTTTCTCAACTCAGTTGACGAAAAACTTGGTTATTTCATTAATAATATAAACAATTTATTTAATGCACATGTACCTTTTCGTACCTGACCACATGTACCTTCGTGTGATCAATAACACTTGTCCCTGGTTTACGTATTCTGTAAAACTGGCCTTAAAAAGACGCAACAAAGCTTATAGCAAGTGGAAACGGAACCCGACTGCCTTTAACTGGGAACAACATAAAAAAATTAGAAATGAAGCTACGGTCGCCGTTCGGTTATCTAAGCAGAAATTCTTTATGTCCAAGATAAATCCATCTCTACCACCGAAGCAGCTTTGGTCCAATATTAGGAGCTTAAGTGTTTATAAAGACGAACATGAAACATGTCGTATTGATCCCAACCTACTAAATGAATTTTTTGTTGCTTGTTCTATAAATTCTTCTTCATCCATCTTTGAATACGACGCTATATCTGTTCGAAATATACCAATTGAATTTCAATTTGATACAGTCTGTGAACTTGATGTTGCACGTTGCATGAAAAAGATTAAATCGAATGCTACCGGGGAAGATGGTATTTCTATCAAATTCCTTAAGTGTATAATGCCATATATACTCAATCCACTAGCACACATCATAAATCACTGCTTCACAACTTCAACATATCCTGAGATTTGGAAAGTGGCAACAATAATTCCCATAGCAAAAAAATCGAATGCTTGCGAAGTAACTGATTTTCGACCTATTAGCATACTATCCTCAATCTCTAAGATTTGTGAGTCTCTAATGGCTGAACAGATTTCTCGCCATATAAGCACATTCGGGCTTATGCCATACTTACAGTCTGGTTTTCGTCAAGGGCACAGCTGTTCACTTGCTATGGTGAAAGTTCTGGATGACTTAAGACTGCCATATGATATGGGCCAATTAAGCTTACTATGCCTGTTAGATTTCTCTAAGGCATTCGATTCTGTGAATCATGCTATTTTGCTCAGAAAGCTTAAGATATACTTTAGATTTTCGGATACAGCATGTTGTTTCTTGGAAAGCTATTTAGGTGGTAGATCTCAAAGAGTAAAAGTTGGGAATAATTTCTCGCTATGTAAAAGAACCATGAGTGGAGTTCCACAGGGATCAGTGCTTGGGCCTCTTCTGTTTACTATGTTTGTTAACGATATTTTCAGTAAATGCAGTCACGTTACCATGCATGCCTATGCTGATGACTTACAACTTTATATGTCAAGACCCACCGGACTTGTTGAACAGCTATGTGCAAAAGTAAACGAAGATCTACATGTGGTAGCTGAATGGGCCAGAGCAAACATGCTTCAGCTCAACCCTCTTAAGTCTTTTGTCCTTCCGATTTCTAAAACTCTTTATAGAAATAATAATGTTCCTCCAATTTTTCTCAATAATATTGAGTTAAAATTTATAAGTAAGGCCACTAATCTTGGTTATCGGATCAACTCGACCCTTTTCTGCGAAGGTCACATTAACTCATGCGTGAGCAAGATATACTATGTCTTACGAAATCTTCGAATAACTGCAGCATACGTGCCGGTCGAAACTAAAAAGAAACTCGTCTTACAGTTGTTATTGCCAATCATCACATATTCGGAAGTTGTATATAGCAAACTCGACTCGAGATCCTTGCACAAACTTCTAGTTGCTTTCAATAATGCAGTACGTTATATATACGGTCTCAAGAAGTTTGATCATATATCAGCATTTTCAAATAAAATATTGGGACGAAGCCTATCCAATCACCTTGATGCAAGAAATTGCATTTTTTTGCATAGACTCATACATTCGCGTTGTCGTAATTACCTTTTTGAAAAGCTACAATTCTGTCGATCTAACAGAAGCATGAACCTCGTTATTCCGACGCACAATTTTAAAAACTCCAGTAGATTGTTTTTCGTTTGTGCGATAAGACTATGGAATTCGCTACCTAATAATCTGAAATGTGTCTCAAATATGAAGTACTTTAAGCATTTAATCTTCGAATATTTCTCTTAACTCCCTACTATCTTTTCGAAAATTCTGCAATCTCTTATACCTTACATAGGTAAGCCTCTTTCTACTGATATAATATACTATTTAAGATTTAAGTTTCATTTTAAAATTGTCATTGCCAATTTTTCTGATTTCCAATGTAATTCTTAATTATTTATTTAATTAACTGATTGTTTTTATTTTTTATTTCTCTTTATCTACTTATTTAATATTAAATTTGAATAATGTAAGTTGTTATTTCCTCCGTTCATGCGGCATGTAAAAGATTTATCTTAAATGTCAACACAATTTATCTAATAAATACAAATACAAATACAAATATTTCCAATGTTCTCAGAGAAGTTTTGACAAAATCTAAGTTTAAATTTTTTAAACCTAGAATTTCTGTGTTTAAATTTAAACTTGCCTCACCAAGTTAAACTTAGATTTTTTTTTTAGATGAGGTATCGGCGTTAAAATTTAAACTGAGGTTAAGGAATTTTAAACTTTGTTTAAGCTAAACTTTGTTTAACATTTAGATCAGTTAACGGGCCGAAGAAAATTTTATTTGAAAAAGAGAAAATAGCTAATATTGAAAATAGAAAAATTTTTTATCGCAGAAAGATATGTATAGTCCGTTTCAAAAGAGAAGAACATTTTTTAGTTTCATATTTCGATGCGCAGTGAGATATTATTTTTAAAGCTAGAAAATTTTTTAGAGCGTAATTTCTTGCTCTTTTTGTACTGTTCGCTGAACTTTATGCTTTTTTGAGTGTTTTTTACCATTTTTCTAAATATTTAAATGCGCAAACATTCAGAACAATTGATCGCACAAGTACGGTGTTGCACTGACGGCCTGCAGCAACCTGCATATTGAGAGTGAAATCAAATACAAATTACATAAAAAATAAATTATTTTCTCAAGGAAAAATTGTGAAGTGAAATTTTGACTAACAAATTATATTTTGACGCCCTCTTTTTTCAATTTTGATTGGTTTGATTTTGAAATATAAAATTCAGTACTTCCGCAGCGCAGTTGCGATGAACAACAAAATTCAGGAATACATCCCAGCAAAATCTTCGCTTACATATAATCGAAAAAGTCCAGAAAATTTCACTCATCGTTTACCCTCTCGCTTACAGAACCCATTATCTTTATACAGGCATGTCATTGGAGGTAATCGATAAGGCTTTCGCTTGACATGGGAGTACTTATGTAAGCACAAATTAAACTTGTTGAATATTTTCTTCTCAATAATCACTTATTTATTAACAACTAAGAAGTTATTGAATAAGATGTTCTCTGCACAAATAAGAAAAGCGATTCAAATATTGGAAAAATCAATTTTTTTTCGTACATCTTTTGCTTAACAACACCAATCAAGAGTTAGAGAATTTCTTCTTTAAAATGAAAAAAATACTTTTATTTAATAGATATATGTATCAGTTAATTAATTAATGTACCTTTAACACATTTTTCTGTATACCATTCATAAATCTGGAATTTTTTTCATATTCAAAATTATAAAATTTGACACTTTTGAAGCAAAAATAAAAGTCAAACAAAAAATTTCAATTATAAAAAAAACATAACACTCATTTCAAAAGCAAAAAGGGCTGACATTACTAACTGCATTACGAGTAATATACAATATAATGCATTATTGGTCACCAACATTTATGTAATGCGTTTTATAATCGAATGCAAATCAAGGCAATACGAAAAATTTTGCTGGGATATTACTTTTTTTCATTTATTTTTCTGCTCAGAGAATATTCAATTTTTATTTTAATGTCGACCAATCAAAATGAAGAACGCTCTCAAAGTTATTTTCTTATTCTCAAACATGCGCGAAAATGTTGTTCTCTTTTGAAACAGGCTATACACAAGCAGAGCTGCCAGGTGGCGGGATTTTCCCCGTTTTTCGGGATTTTTCGTTCAAATGGGGATGGCGGGGAAAACATTGATATAAACAGGGAAAATAAAAATACAACGTAAAGTACCTTACTTTAAATTTTAGAGTTACCTTGTCGAAGCAAAATGTGTCATTTCTTATGTCATCTTGTAGACAATTCCTTATTGCCGCTTGCGAAGAAATTTGGGAAAGGTTTGACTTAACGAATGATAGTTTGAAAGCTATGTGCTTTAATTTACCCCATCTGTTAAAAAAAAACATTGTCATCATTTGTCCCCTTGTCCTCTTATTTTCCACACGTTTCCATGTTTAAAAAAAAAAAATAGTTTCGTTTAGTTATTGTATTCCCCAAAGCGACATGTACTGAAAGGGCTTTTTTCGTTGTTAATTCTCAGCAGTTATTTTGGAGACAATTGGAAAAACCAACTAGTTTATTTCTAGTGAAATTGGAGTCAGCTTGGAACTATTACAAAAGACACTCAGCACAGAACAGTTTGAATTTATTTTTATATACTTAGTTTTTCTTGTCAGCAGGCACTAACAAAATCAAAAAACAAAAACTCTCAAAACGTGTTTGGGCCCGTTTTTTTTTTTTTTAGATTCCGAACTTTTTTTTAAGTTTCGCAAACATATTCGATGAAAATAGTTAAGTGGTAAATGATAAATATACAGTTAAAACTATGTAATTACTATACAATAATTAAATTAGTTATATCGTACAAACCCGTGTTTCAAATAAGGCTGATAATAGGGCTTTAAATGACCACTTCTGAACTATATCAAAACGGACCAGTTTAAAACCATTCATAATGGAACTAGCACAGATATAGGGAAAAAATAATGTTTATAGGGACAATTGTCTTTTCCTATGACATCAACCCGTAAAAAGCGTCAGCTTGTTCAATGCAAAACGGTAATGTAGTGGTACAAGTATTAGCCTCTTTTGGAACTAGTTCAGAACTATTCTTAGGTTCATTTTTCTGCAGGCTTTAAACAAAACAAAAATAATGTATATATAATAATGTATATATTTCAAATAAATTTATACAATTTTTGCAATGATTGTTAAGTTGATCTCAGACCCTTAAGGTTCTATCCCGAATATCGACAATATACCGCTAATATTTATTGTATGTTTTTTATGGAAACGTACGTATTTGATCTAAGTATTTATTTTTGTTATAATTAAATGAAATAATTTAATATTATAACATTAATAAACTGATACTTCTTTCTAAATTTAAAAACGGGGAAAAAAACGGGGAAACTCAAAATAAAAAACGGGGAAAATTTTTTTTGTGTATGCAAAAATGGGGATTTATTTTTGCTGACACCTGGCAGCACTGTACACAAGTGAAGAAATATATGTTGCAACATGTGAAAATTTATTCTAAATGAAGAAAATTTTATTTGAAAAAGAGAAAATAGCTATTATCGAAAATAGAGAAATTTTTTATCGCAGAAAGATAAGTATTTTTTTCTGAGTGTAGAAAAATCAGCATGTTTGTTTGAACATTAAGGATCTCATATCGGATTAAAAGTGAAGTAAAGTGGAAATCGTGATTTTTTTTTTTTTAGAAATGCAGGTCTTTACATAAATTTAGTTATTTTCATATCTTTATCCATTTATTATCCTGATCCAAATAATTTGTTTAAAGTGCGTTAGCAGAAGTAAGGAAGCAGTTGAAACCATTGCATATGGCTTCCAAGTAAGTTTCTTTATGCTTGCGGAGCTCTTTATAATTCAATATATTATTCTTCATTCAATACTTCTTCAAAACACTTGTAACAATAATTCAATAAGGGACAAAAACCTTCTTTAATATAAAATATTCTATTTAAATTTAGCTCTTTCCCTTTAGTCATCTTAAATTTAATCATTTTATACCTGACAAGATTGAAAAAAAGCTCAATAATTTTACTAAGAAAACCATCAAGCTACATAGCTCCATAGTTTGAAACAAAATAAAACAACTATATTGTATGACTTTATTATGCCATAAATTATTTAATCGATTTAATTTATTTGTCTAAGCAGCTTGAAGTAAGGAAATTTAAATTCTTATGCTATGCACTGAAGCACGTTCGTTTAGGCACTGGTGCCTAAATTAAAAGCATCATATTTAAAACATTTTGCAAACTCCAACTAAATCTGTTGAAACCTAGCAAGACTTTGCACTGAACTGCAGCGGTATATGCTAACACATACATTCATGCAGACACACACATACAGTTAGAAACATAAGCATACATGCAACAGCTTTATAAGCCAAAAATATTTAAGCACTCACCATACTTAAGCACTAATACACTTCATGACTACATAAACGGCAACATCAACATCAACATCATCATCACCATAAACATTATTATCATCATCACATTATCATCATTATCATAGACATCATCATTGTAGCCGTCAGCATTATCATGATCACCTTCATCAAAATCATCATTATTATGGTTATAACAACCTTGTCTTTACTACCAACAGCAATATTAACAGCAATAGCAACGACAACAACTACACCAACAAACAACAGCAGCGTCAACATATACAACACCTCTTCATTTAGCCGCCACCAGCTTCTACCTCAAAACCATTACCAACACACTTACATTAAGACCAACAACAATAATATTGCCACGTCATTCTTGACGCCATGTACGCATAACAGGACTCTTGTTGTGAGTGTGTATGTGTGTGTGTGTGAGTGTGTTAGTGTGTTTATAGGTTTTGGTATAGTTTATGCATTATTGTTGTTTTTTGGCTGTTGTCGTTCATAGATGCCTCAATAAATTAAGTTATTTTATCGAATTCCACTTCAGTTGACGTCGTAGTTCTACATCCTGTCATAGTAAGTCATTAACATGCAACCGTCTGAAGTACCCACTAGGAAAAACTTTGCAGCTACAGCAAATTCAGAGCTTTTGCTGCTAACTGACCTCTCACCCGTCCATGTCATTCAGCTTCATCCTTGCTGCCAAGTGCGATTCCAGTTCATAAGCTTGCATAGATGTGACTGAAAACTTTCTATATGAGCTTGAGTTCGCGCCATCATGGCTAAATTATATGCAGCAATAAAAACGAATATTAAACTGCGAAATTGACAAACGACCAACACTACTTTCTCATCATCAGTGCAGCAAGAGGACTTTTGCATCCTTCATTTTACATAAGCTCCTTTTTTTTGTCTTTTTCTTCAACCGGTTGTAGCGATGACAGTTTAAGCGTTTTTATTGCCTCGAATTACAATAACAAAATTTAATGGATAATAAATTGTAAACAAAAACCCGTCGTCCAACCAACGCATTCCTCTTACCCTCAGACCAGAGTTCAAGTGTGTGTGCGCTGTGTGTGTGTGTGTGTGAAAGACAGCCCCACTTACAACACGTTAACGACATTGTCATTTAGTGTTTTGTCTGTGTCTGTGCCTGCCTCTGTTTCTGTTTCTGCTTCTTCTTCTTCCACTTCTTTGCAGCCATTTTGCACTCCATTTTTATTACCAAAAATAATTTTTCATGCATTGCCCTAGGTTTATTTATTTTTCGTCCACATTGTCATCATGTTGTTGTTGTTATTGTTGACGTTCTTGTTGTTCCTTCGCCTACACTGCCTGCCAACGTTGACTGACATTTTTATTTATTTCGTTTTGCTTCTTGCTCTTGCTCTGTTGTTTCTGTTGTCAGCAGACTGAGTGTCAATCATATCTAAAGCCACAGGATATGACAGCAAATGATAACGATAAATTTCATCATTCATGTTTATTATGGAAATTAAATTGATACATAAATAACGTAATGACGTAAAAGGCAACGTAATAAAGACATTCACACATATGTTGCATCGTCAACAATAGTTGTTGTTGCCGTTGTTGTTGTCATTAAAGCAGTTGTTGTTGATTCCTTGAACATGAGTTCAACTTTGGCGTGTGCCAAACAATTTTGGCCATTTTTTGAAACAATTTTTGTTTTGAAAATTTATGTATGTATGCATGTATATTAGTGCAGAGGCGTTCCTAGGCTTGGTGACACCCCTATAAGAAATTTGTAAATGCAATTAGAAACCAATTCGATGAGATTTTGTGTTTTTATAATTTCCTTTATGTTTTCCGAAAAAAAAAATAAACAAAAAAAAATATTTCATTTTGAAAAATTTTTGTTTTTATTGTAGTAAAATGCGATTTTAAAGAATTTAATAACTGTTATTTCAACTTTTTCAATGAGAAAAAGTGCTACAATATGTTGAAAACTTTAAGAGTGCGGCAGGTCTTTTAGAGATTGTTTTAATAAATAAATATAACTCCTTAAATTCATCACTGCTGAAATCTCAAATTAAGCTGTTTAAATATTTGGTTGTAAAGTTAGATACTGAGAGAGGTTAGATACTGAGAATGATTTAAACCTCTACAAGTGTACAAAACGAACCACAATCAGTAAAAAATTTCTGAGAATACTAAAATAATTAATTAAAGATTAATTAAAATAATATAAATATTTTTCTGTTTTCGGAAAAAATTTATACAATAAAGAAAACGGTTCAATCTGTAAGTAGTTAATATTTTTCTGTGAAATAATCAGTGTCTTCTTTATTGATAAGAAAATATTTATCTTTTTCATGGAAGGTTTTAACCATTTTTAGATTTAGATTTTTTAGAGAAAAACATCTTCTGGAAAATGACCTGAAAGGTCAGGGTACATTAACGTTGTGCAAACGTTTGTAACGCATAGAACGAAGCGAGTCCGGTATAGAAAAGTATATATATTCTTGATCAGGTTCACCTCGTGAGCAGAGGCGTTCCTAGGCTTGG
The DNA here is from genome assembly GCA_958299015.1 of Tetanocera ferruginea. NCBI lineage: Eukaryota > Metazoa > Arthropoda > Insecta > Diptera > Sciomyzidae > Tetanocera > Tetanocera ferruginea. Next base: position 147,434,569 of record OY282642.1, on the reverse strand, counting down.
TGTCACCCGGGGCGGATACCAATGGTGTCACCCCTATCAGAAATTTCTAAATGAAACCAATTCGATGAGATTTTGTGATTTTATTATTTCCTTTATGTTTTCCGAAAAAAACAATAGATGGCAAGCAATAACAAATTGTTAATAAAACAGAAAAAAAATATTAAATTTTGAAAAATTTTTGTTTTTATTGTAGTAAAATGCGATTTGTTTTTGTTTTTAAAGAATTTAATAACTGTTATTTGAACTTTTTTGGTAGCAAAATATGGTAAGCGCCGCAGACAAAAATTTTGTACTAAAAACGCGCGATTTGAAATCATTTAATTTATAAAAAATCGCCTGCACCGAAAAATTTTACCACTCAATTTGTAATAAAAATATTTATTTTTTATAAATTAAATGATAAAAAAGAGGGTTAAAAGTTATTATTGTAGGCGAAATATTTTTATTAAAAATGTCGTAATTGTTAAATTTAACAAAAATTGCAAAAATGTTTGAAATTGGTCAGTTCCTAAGGGTATTTTCCTTGGGTACTTTTCCTATATTGATTTTTTACATTATTTTGTATGGGTCAGACGGCTGGCAATTAGAGTAATTGATGTGCACTGAAAATGGTAGAAATTGATAAGGCCTTAGGGGTACCTCCCTAGGATGTATATTTAAATTTTACATAATTTTGTATGGAAGGTACGTACAAAAGTAACCCGATCCTAACGAAACTCTGTGAGAATACTAGACATAAAGATAATAGATGTTTATTGAAAATTACAGAAATTAGTAAGACTTTATTTTTTATCCTGCATAATTTTCTTGTTTATGAAAAGGGTGCAGACAATATCTTGAAAGTCAAAAGTTTATACTTCAAATAAAATTTTAAAAAAGTTTTGCTTAAATTCAACAATCCGTTTTTTTTTTTGTTTTTGTTAAAGATTTTAAAGATATGTTAAAAAAATATCTTAAATTTTATATAACTTAATAATTTGGTTCAATATTTTAAAATTAAGATAAACAAAAAAAACAAATTTTATAACTATTTGCGTACCATTTCGATGCATTAAAAGTGAGCTGTCCTAAATACTGGCATTTCTTACTTTAAGAGTTGCAATATTTGAAATAACCTCATCGAAATCAGTTATATTAATTTCAAGCTCGTTTGCAATGGATAAAAAAGCAAGATCGGAAACTCTGGCCTGTCCCATGGAATACCTTGGAAGTCCAATGGAAGTCCAAGTAAGTCTGTATTAATTTAAGCTTTGAAAAACTCCTTTCGCATGAAGCTACTGATAAAAAAATTGTAGGAAATAATTTCAATGCTAATGAAATATTTGGCGAAGTTTCCAAAAAGGACCACTCGACAACCGACTCGGCGCTTTCGAAATCAATTTGTGCTGCATTTATGTGCCTACGTAGCATCGCAAGCAATTTTAACAACTAGCTCCTTTTCTTAAATTTCGTCTTAAGCTGCTGCCAAATTTTAAACACTTAACATGAACTCATTTGCGTTGTGTTACAAAAAGTTTTCGGATTTTACAGCTCGAAACGTTTTCGCAATGTTTCCTCCTCTTTGCTTAGACTTGCAAGCAGAATTTTATATTTTGAAACAGCAATTACTTTTATTAACAGTAAAGTATTTTATCACTTTTTCTGTTTGTGAGAGATATAAAAAAAAAAAACGAAATGGTGTCACCCCTAAAATGGTGGTACCCGGGGCGGAACCCCCCGGCCCCCCCACCCCTAGCAACGCCTCTGTATTGGTGTTTAGTTTGAAGAATTTTAGAAGAAATTTTCGGAATTTGTTATTTTAGCAAAGATTATTTCCTGCACTCTATTTATGATACTAAAACAATGAAAAATGGGATGATATATTATAATGTCATAGTTTAAAATGCTTATATCACCAAATCATGGTCTAAATTCCTAAATTATTAAAAGTTTTGTTAGTTGGGCTCACTAGGAATAAGTCCAAATGAAAAAGTTATTAAAATGCATGCCGTGCAGAAGTTTACCAAAAACTAGCATATTTGTAATATTACTAGTTTCTCCACCACTGCCACACTTCAACCATTATTATGTTGAAATTTTGACGCTAATGACGTTCTGCTTAGTTTGTTTGTTCTGTTATGCATTTTAAAATTTTCACACAAATTTTGCTTAGCTAATTTGTTGAAAACTTTTCTATCATCGACATGATGCTAATTAGCCACAACTAATTATATAAAATTTGTTTGCAGTTTTGCAACACATCGCTTTTTATGCTTAAAAACAAGTAAATTTAACTTTTTCATTTTCCCACCACTTTGTTTAACAGACTGTTCAAAATGTTTTCAATTAAATTACAAAAGTACAAAATTCCTAAAACATCAATCAGAAATGCAAGAGTAATAATAAAACAACAACGCAATCTAATAAATACTAATTAGAAAATTCAAAGTTTTTTTAACGCCATACAAGAATCTAATTTCCGCTGCAAAATCAAATTAATTTAGTTTGTTTGCGTGTTTATTATGATTGTTTTTTGGTTTTTCATTAGCCACAGTGGCCACGAATTTCACTAAATTTGAAAAAATATTTACATTAATTTACCGGAAAAGCGCAGTTTTTGTGTTTTTTGTTTTTTTTTTTTTGTGCAGCGTTTAAAGCATTTTTTTCGATTTAAATTTTCTTCCTTGGCAACTTGACTAAGTTTATTTAGGCTGTCAGCTTGAATAGGGTGGTGCATGCACAGAATGGAAGCAACAGTATAAGAGTGGTATAGTATAGTACACAAAAAAGAAAAACAAAAACATAACGTAAACAAAAACCGTTACACATCAAACAGCTGTAAGGGTTGAGCAGCAGCCATTCAGCACAGGATTTTATTTATTTGCCAATGTCGACTTTGTTGTTCTTTCTATTTGCAGCGCTTGTTGTTTATTTGCACTTTGTTGTTATTGCTATGCGTTCGGCTCAATAAAAGTTTTGCTTCTAATTGACCTACGAGTGGCTTCAAGCGCTGTCAGTGCCGGACAAAACAAATATTTTGGTACACATCAGACTGAGTGTCAGTTAGTTGCTGGCTGCCGAGATATTTAAGCAAATAAAGCAAAAGGTGTTGTTTGCTTTTGATGGGAATTTTAACGTAGCCATCCAGTGAACCAGCAGTGATTTTTACACGTGCATTTATAAAAATTTTCAGTTGGGAATATTTCTTTTCGGCACTTTCAAATTGAAAAAGTAAAACGTGCTTTTTTTATCTTTGAACCGAGGATTACAGATGTCAAACCTATTCAGTCAAGTCTGCCTTGTTTTGGAAATGAGGAGTTAAATAAGTAAGAGAGAAAGTGAAATCAAGAGAAACAAATGTGGAACGTTATATGTGTGGCGGAATGCTATATCAACAAGCGAATTTGAATCGGAGGCAAGTGTTATGCCTTTACCTCAGTCAATACTAGTTATTAAGCAATCTTAATCCACAAGCATCTCTACCACCAACTACAACTTCCAAAGTCGTATATATTAATGAGTTATTAATTTCAGTTGATTAGAAATGAGGAAAGAATTAAATAAAGGTAAAAGCGTAGGACCATGGCTAGGCCGGAGTTCGAGCCCGGAAACTCTGGGTTGGCAGTCAAGCACGCTAACCACTCGGCTATCGAGGCGCCTGTGATTTTTTATGTCTTACAGCGCGGTTTGTATGGGGTCATTTTAACAGATTTTTGCAATGTCATGAAACTTTTTTGACGAATACTTTAGGATATACCTACAGCTTCTAATACATATGGTTCAAATATAAAATATATACTTAAATATCAGATATATTCTGCGCTGAATGAATATTAAATTTTGAATTTTGTCACTTTTATATTAAAGTCACTAAATAGTAAAATATAAGAAGAAAAATTCATGTGTTTATATAAGAAAATCAATCATCAGCTGTTTATGCTGTGCCTGCTGCTTTCTTTGTTTTTGTTTCGTTGTTTTTGTTTGTATTGTTTTTGTTTTATATGAACTGATTAGCAGGCTTCTTGTATGTACATCTTAGCAATAAGTGCTCTATTTTGACGCAAGATATCAATCACAATCTCTTTTCAACTCAGTCAATTAACTCAGTGGCATGCAGGTTAAGTGTGTGGCTTAGCATGCTCGGAGCCCGGGTTCGATCCCCAGCCGCGGCGAAAAGTTCTTTCAATTAAAAATTTTTCTGATCGGTCACCACCTCTCTGCAGACAATGGCAAACCTCAGAGAGTAAATAATGCCATGTAAAGCTTCTTGAGAACATGAACTTTAGCCGTTCGGAGTCGGCATAAAGCATGTAGGTCCAGTTCTCGGTCAATTGTGTGCAAACCTTTAATAACACACACAACACAATTGATCATAAGAAGCTCGGTCAAAGTCCTTTCAAGGGCTGAAATGGCCAATTTGTTTTTTTTTTTTTTTCAATTAACTCAAACTGTCAAACTTAACGAAATGGGTCTGTGATCCGGTTAGATTTAACTCTTGTGAATAAAACGAGTTGGATCATATCTCGTTTTATGCTTTTATCTAATAGATGGCGTAAAATTTTAATTTTTGCAAATTAATTTGGATCCCACATACCACTATCACTAGCGAGTGTAGCTCGCAAACTATACATCGGATAGAGATTAAACTAGAACTAGAACACTAGTGGAAAATGTGCTGAACGTGAGATATGGTCACTATAAAATTTTTTGCAAAAATCGGGAACTTAATTTTATTTTGAAGTTAGTAGTTAAACTAGAAACGAAAAAGCAGAAACGAAAGTGGCACCAAATGGAAAGTACATTGAGAAAATGTAGAAAAGAAAAAAATATTAAAATATTAAAAAAATAAAAAAATTTTGCAAGTTCAGGTTGTTATGATAATATTTTGAAAACATTTTTGTAACACACTGTGTGTGTAAGTATTTAATTTTGGTTGTTTATGTTAGAACTCCCAAAAAAAAAAGGATTTTCTTACACTCAGATAAAAGTTTCTCGGAATATGATAAAATGCATCATATTTAGAGAAAAATGGTATAGACTTTGATCTAGAGAATGCATTTCTCTAAATGTAATCCTAAAAATGATAAAAAGCTTCTTTAAAAAAGAAAAATATATCGTTTTTGGGGAAAAAGACTTTATTTTTGAGAAAAGATTTATTTTTATTGAAGAAAATACTTCTCATAGTAAATTTTTTATCAAAATATAAGAAAAGTTTTTCATTTTGAATAAATTTTTGTCTATAAATGAGAATTTTTTTGTGCGCGAAAAATACTTATAATACTTAATACTTAATACTTAATACTTAAAGAAATATGTTACATATTAATACGTGAACATTAAAGTTTGTCGTACGCTTTTTTGGTATTAAGGAGGTCTTCTCATTGAGCAACTTTTTTTGCATTTATTTATAACTTGGGTAGTTGTGAATATGCCCCTAAAAGGATATTTAAGAAATTCGAAATACTTTACAAGATACAGCCTTTTTTGTGAAGCAAGGTCTTCGTCAAAATGAGCTATTTTAAAAATTACTTCAAACTTTAAACGCGTTTATCTCGAAACCACGTTTTTCGAACTGGCGGCCATGATATCTCCAGTTCAACTAAACCGATTTTCATGAAACAAAGTGGAATCGACGCAGAATTGTCACCATTCTCGGGTGAATCTCGACCATAATTTTAAAAAATTTTTTACTATTTTTTTTTTACACTAAACTACAAAAAAAAAGCCCGAAATTGGTTGTTTTTTTTTTGAATGGCCGCCATTTTGTCAAAAAAAATCACAAAATTAAGCTTGAGGTTCACCCGAGAATTACATCTATACTGATTATAACCCCGTTTTTTTTTTCATTTCAGACGCTCCGGAGACCCGGAATCGTGGCCGACGTGACGACACCTTTTTTTTCACCACCAACTTTGAAGTCTCATTACTTTTTGAACAGCCCACGTATCGAGGCAAAAAAAATTTTTTTATTTACTTTGATACTTTTGTAATACAATAAATAAAAAAAGTTTTCAATTATTCTTTGCGTTTTCAAATACGAATTTTTTTAAAAAGGGTCCAAAAAACGGGTTTTGAATGAGAAGACCGCCTTAATTAAAACTCAAAATAAATGAAACTTATATTATTCGAAAGGTTATGTTGCCCAGATATGCAGAATGTATATATAAATGATATATCTGATAGAGGGGGTTCCCAACTTTCCAAGAGAGAAATAAAATGTTTGAGAAAAAATCCGCTCTATGATTAATATGAAATTTGGTAGGGGGAGAGTTTTTGAGTTGGTCGAAATTGAATTTTTTTTAAAAGTAACAATTTCTTAAAAAAATTTAATTTTATCCATATGTCAATTGTAAAATTTGTAAAAAAATGTGTTTTGAACTCAAAAATTTGACTTTCCATGTGAATATCTTAGTCGGATTTTAACGGTTTTTCAATTTTTTTCATTTTTTCTAAAAGTTTGTTAAATTTTCTTTCAAATGTGATATAATTGGCAGCAAATTTCTAACCAAAAGTAATTTTAATGAATTTTCTTAATATTGTCATTAGTTATTTAGCGTGTGTTTCAACCAAATGCCAAGAGAGAAAAAAAAACTGTCTCAAATTGAATGTTCTAAATTGGGAAGCCAATATCTTCGCCATCCGTGAATAGATTTTATTTATTTCTTTTTTGTATTAAAGTCTTATTAGTTAGTTAAAAAAAACTTTTCAAAATAATACGGTTTTTTGATTGTTTATATTTAAATTATTCCTTTTAAAAAAGACCATAAAATTTTATTCATTCTTAAAATATGGGGAAAAAAATAATTTTTGTTGTAAAAAAACAAAAACTCAAAATTGCAATTTTGATTTTCTTTCAAAATCTATACCGACTTTTTGGTGAATTTATTTTGTCTTGATACTTAATTAATAAACTGTCCGTGCCATCAAAAAATCAAGGCTACCGCCTATGATTTCTTTGACAAAATTAAATTTTTAAAATGTTGTTTTTCTGTTTTTGAACAAAATAATAATAATTTTTTTGAAGAAAATAGCTTTAAATCTCTAATCAATTAAGAGTTATAGCCTCGAACTTATGTTTCTCATTTAGTTATTTAGCGTTTGTTTCAACCAAATGCCAAGAGAGAAAAAAAAACTGTCTCAAATTGAATGTTCTAAATTCTGAAGCAAATATCTTCGCCATCCGTGAATAGATTTTATTTATTTCTTTTTTGTTTTAAAGTCTTAGTAGTTAATTAAAAAAAAACTTTTCAAAATAATACGGTTTTTTGATTGTTTATATTTAAATTATTCCTTTTAAAAAAAAAACATAAAATTTGATTTATTCTTAAAATATGGGATAAAAATGATTTTTGTTGTAAAAAAACAAAAACTCAAAATTGCATTTTTGATTTTTTTTCAAAATCTATACCGAATTTTAGATGAATTTATTTTGTCTTGACACTAAATTAATGAACTGTCCGTGCCAGCAAAAAATCAAGGCTACCGCCTATGATTTCTTTGACAAAATTAAATTTTTAAAATGTTGTTTTTCTGTTTTTGAACAAAATAATAATAATTTTTTTGAAGAAAATAGCTTTAAATCTCTAATCAATTAAGAGTTATAGCCTCGAACTTATGTTTCTCATTTAGTTATTTAGCGTGTGTTTCAACCAAATGCCAAGAGACAGAGAAAAAAACTGTCTCAAATTGAATGTTCTAAATTCTGAAGCAAATATCTCCGCCATCTGTGAATAAATTTTATTTTTTTCTTTTTTGTATTTAAATCTTATCATTTAACTTAAAACAAATTTTGAAAAAAATACAGTTTTTTGATTGTTTATATTTAAATTATTCCTTTTAAAAAAGACCATAAAATTTTATTCATTCTTAAAATATGGGGAAAAAAATAATTTTTGTTGTAGGAAAACAAAAACTCAAAATTGCAATTTTGATTTTCTTTCAAAATCTATACCGAATTTTAGGTGAATTTATTTTGTTTTGATACTTAATTAATAAACTGTCCGTGCCATCAAAAAATCAAGGCTACCGCCTATGATTTCTTTAACAAAATTAAATTTTTAAAATGTTGTTTTTCTGTTTTTGAACAAAATAATAATAATTTTTTTGAAGAAAATAGCTTTAAATCTCTAATCGATTAAGAGTTATAGCCTCGAACTTATGTTTCTCATTTAGTTATTTAGCGTGTGTTTCAACCAAATGCCAAGAGAGAGAAAAAAAACGGTCTCAAATTGAATGTTCTAAATTCTGAAGCAAATATCTCCGCCATCTGTGAATAGATTTTATTTTTTTCTTTTTTGTATTAAAGTCTTATTAGTTAACTTAAAAACCTTTTAAAAATAATACCGTTTTTTGATTGTTTATATTTAAATTATGCCTTTTAAAAAAATACCATAAAATTTTATTCATTCTTAAAATATGGGGAAAAAATGATTTTTGTTGTAAAAAAAAAAAAACTCAAAATTGCATTTTTGATTTTCTTTCAAAATCTATACCGAATTTTCGGTGAATTTATTTTGTCTTGACACTAAATTAATAAACTGTCCGTGTCATCAAAAAATCAAGGCTACCTACCCTCTATGATTTTTTTGACAAAATTAAATTTTTTTTAATATGTTGTTCTTCTGTTTTTGAAGTTATGTTGCCCAGATGTGCAGAATATAAATGATATATCTGATAGAGGGGGTTCTCAACCTTCTAAGAGAGAAATTAAATTTTTGCGAAAAAATCTGCTCTTTGATTAATATGAAATTTGGTTGGGGGAGAGTTTTTGAGTATAAATAGGCGATCAATAAATTGGTCGAATTTTGACCCCAGGCAATACTAGCATAAATTAATACTTCTCATTGTTAGAACATTGAAATATTTTCATTTCCCACAATTGAAGAGATATTTCTTTGAAAATGTGAAAATTTATTCTTATTGAAGAAAATTTTATTTGAAAAAGAAAATTATTATTATCGAAAATAGAGAAATTTTTTCACCAGAACAGATATGTGTTTTTTTTTTTTCAGAGTGTAGTTTTATTGGATGAATAGTTATTATTCGTTGGCATTCGTAACGTAATTTGTACGTTTTTTTAAAGATTATACAAATAACTTTTATAATGAAAAATATTACGGTGCCCAAAAGCGAACGCTATTTTTATATTCTTCGAAGCTTGTTTGATATTATAAAATCAAAAAAAAAACCATCTCATATAATGAACGCCGTTCGTAACGACCAAACCACCAACACCACTTATAAAAACCCATCGGAAAAAGGGTCTTCAATTATATATGAGCCACTTTTGGGTCAGTTTTCTTTTATTAACGTGTAATTGTGAGCATTAGGTAAGTATAAAATTCCGAAAAGTGAAAAGAAATTCCAATTTATTACAGTTACCTATAAAGTTAACTTTTCATTTTAGAACAAACGATTGTAAAAGGATCAAATCTAGCTCACTTCCGTTTAAACGCCACTTCTTACAATATGTTTGTATTTTTTTAACCTTAATTAATATATATCATGTTTTTGCCGCTTGTAATGTGCTCAGCGAATATCTAGCAAAACCTCTCAAAAAAGGTTACTGCGCGTTGGGCAACACAAACGGGTTAATTGCACAAAACCACAGATTTGGGTTGCTTTCATCAATTAATTCAATTTGTTTTACTGAACAAAAAAAAAAAAAATTTATAAAATGTTGAGTACACTTTGTCGAACAGTAAAAAAATTTATTGAAAGTTGGTTAAAATGGGCAAGAACTCAAATTAATTGACTAACGAAGCATTTCTCGAAAGGCGCTTTAATTAAATTATTTTATTTAAATTTTTAACAGCTTCTCTATGACTCCCAGTTTCAGTACTAGCGCTGGTAGGTGCCTGTCATATAATGAAATATCATGTAAGAATTTTAATGACATGCCAAACATTTTTCAGAAAGAGTGTCCTTTAGCGGATGTACATAATTTAAATCAATCCGCTGTCAACGCTGTTTGATGATGTGAAGCTGCTGCTGTTGCTGTTGGTGTTGCTGCTGCAACATTATTAAAATTTATACTATATAACAAAATGAGATAAAAGTCGTAAACTTTTGCAGATCATGAATAATGATGTTTTTTTAATTGACAGCCATTGTTTCTGTTGCTGTGTTGTTTGCTGTGCTATGTTGAGTTGTGCGGTGTGCAGCTGCTGTTGATGTGGGTGGGGGGGGGATGGGGGTAGTGCGCAGAGGTTGGCTGCCAAGCTTCTCACCTGTTAAACTGTTGGGCTTCATTATGTTGCTTGATCCTTTGTTGTTCTTTTGATTTGTTGTTTTTTGCCAGCCTCTTCCGCTCAATGCTTGCATTATTGTTGTTGTAGTTTTTGTTGTTCTTTGTGTTCATCGTAAATTAAATCCTTTTTCGTGATTGAAATATTAATTGTAAATTATTGATGCTTATCAGAGACAGGAAAAATTAAATTAATTTTCCTTTGTTGCACATTGTTTTCAATTATTTATGCAGATTTAGTTTATTTATTGTGCGATGTTTTTTGTTAATTACGTGTGGTAGAGAAGGAGGAAAGATATGGCGCCGATGAAAATGTGAAAATTTAATTTTTGATTAAAGTGGAGCTCTTAAGAACTTTTTTAACTCAACTCTTCTGGGAGTTAAAGCAGCTTTATATTGTTTATCAAAGTTACAAAATTTATTCTTTTAGAGAATTTATTTCTTAAATATTTTTTACAAAAAAGTTTATTTTTACAAACAAGCGTCGAAAAATTGAAAATTATTAATAAATTAACACTAAAATTTAAGCTATGTTGAACGAGAAAGAATTCGGATGCAAAATTGAAAAAATTTACAGGATTCTGTAGGCAAAAAATCAAGAAGAGTCAATATGACAAGGTTTTCTTTTAACTGGAAAGTTAATTGATGGATCTTCTTATAAAGCCAGTTATGTGCCGGCAGTTGCTGTGGCTGCCGTGAAGTGTGGATGTATAAGTAATTCTCTTCACAGTATTAGAATCTTTAATACGAGTTTAGCAACATGAGACATTGTCAGATTAATTTCTTTTTAAAGTATTCTTCAAAGATTAAATTTGCCAAGACAATTTAAAACCATGTTCAAAATAAATATATTTTTTTCGATTAAGTTGAACTACATAAAATTTTTCTTACTAATTTGCTTAATGATATTCTTTATTTAAATAATGTTTATAAGTTCATGGAATTTATATTTTCTTTTTAAATATATTTAAAAAAATTATGTTTTGAAAATGAAGTAAAAGCTCTCGTCCCAACATTGTCTCAGAGTGTTAAAAATTAATAGAATTATTGCGAATTTATAGATACGGGTTCTTAATTTAATACATTTTTATAAATTTATAGTGTGAAGATCAGTGGCGGTGTAACATGTGTTGGAACCACGTGCTGGTTTCTATCTTTTTCTATAGACAAAATGAATGATTGAAGATCTTAAGTAACATTTTATCAATTTCAATTTTGTAAAGCTTTTTTGACACGAAGCTACTAAGACACAAATAGTTAAAAAACCCTAGACACAGCGCTAGACTGGAAACAATTTCAGAAAACCCCCATTTAACTATGAATCCTTGAAGCTCCAAGGTAGTTCACTAGGACCGCTTCTTGGTAAAAATTACTTTTATTTCTTTTATTTTATTCAAGGCCCCATCCGTGCAGGTGGGAGTGTGGGATTTTAACGCACTAAACCTAATCCTCTAATCTAATTGAATCTTCGACCTAGTATGAATTCCAACCCAGTATGAACTCTAAAGGACTTATTTTGTCTATCGGGGGACTGTCAAGTAATTTTTTTTTCCTTTTTTATCAAAATGTCATTTATTGTAATGTAACAATGGTATAATTCTTTATAAAATCTTTAATGATATTCTAATAAAGCTGTTTTTGCAATGTTAGTTCACACATTTTCGTAATCTCTTCTTTTCCTTCTTCGTTTTTTCATTCGAAATATTCATGTCCTTGCATTTTTAAGTTACGTGGGAAATAGCTCTTTCTACTAATTGGATACGTTGGCCTTGAGGTCAAATTTCTAAGGCTTTGTTTTAAACACACATTTTTCCAGCGATAACACAGATGTTACTCATGCGTCTCGTTAAGTTCTTGTAAGATTTCACACCAAAAAGAAAGGCAATAAAATGATTAATCTGTTGATTTGAGCAACCCTAGAGTTAATCCGCAATCAGAACTGGGTTATTTTATATATAACTAGCTGGTACCCGGTGCGTTGCTACCGTCCTTGCTCAATGCTTATTCCAGTTTGCAAATAGAAGGCCATCAACAAATAGTAACTCCACTCTGAGTTTCAATATTCTTTGATTTTTACTTCTACAGCTTTCCTGTATCGAAAATTTAAATTCTATGGATGGAATGAATTCCATGAATTCTATGAATTCCGTTCTTCAATGCCCGTGTCTTTTTCATAATTGAAAGACCGGGCCAATCAGTTACTTAATACTGAGTTTCATTGTTATACGACATTTAGTTCCAAACTTATGCGATATTAAAAAATTTAATTTATGGGCGGTACCATGCCACCCTTTCCAAAGATCACTCAAATTTGACAGTCAAAGGCCAAGACCCAACAGTCAGTTCGTACCGTTTTTCATCTATGTGTGGTTTATAGATGAAAGTAAAGCCGAAAATTTGTATTCTTGATAAAGTGTCACGCCCCTCGCGGGTAAGAGCAAGAAAAATACTTTACGACCTATTCTCATGCCTACCATATATACAAAAAAAATTTCATTCAAATCGGTCCAGCCTTTTCGGAGGTGTTCAAACCCTAACACCGTGACACGAGATTTTTATATCTTAGATTATTTTTATTTTCGGTTATTAAAATTTTATACAAGCAAATATTTAAAAAAAAATTATAGCCTAACAAAATTTTTTTCTATACCATCACCAGGGATTGAACCCTAGACGAACGCAACCGTCACATAAGAGTTTATATGATATGATATGATATAAAATGAGCGAAAAAAACAACATATCTTAATATATAAAAGACAAGCGTCCTGCTCCGTGCTCAATATCGTAAAACATGTTCAGCCTGGACCAGAACCTGTTGTAAAATTATCCATTTGAAATGTTTGTACTTACTAAACCTTTTAAAACCTGTTCAGCCTGTACCAGAACCTGTTCTTAAATTATGTATTGGAAATCTTTGTACTTGAAGACTATCGTCATTTTCCTCAAACATCATGTCTTGCTATTACAGTGCTTCTTAATTAACAGAACCAGAACCTATTCGGTCTGCATAAACTGAACAGCAATTATTACATTCAGTGACGTTGGTGTCAATTGGAATTGCTAGAATTAAATCACAATGTTCGGCCTTCTGATCCAAGTTTTAGCGATTAACTACTCAAGTTAGGAAATGGAGTAGAAGATATCATAGAAATTCCCGATAATTTTGTTTGTTAAGGTTCGCTTATTAACCCTTTCAATGGCTTGCCTAGAATAATCGGTGACAATTTTTTTTAGGTTATATTTCCATCATTTAAGCAATAAAAAGATTAAAAAACATTCATCTGATTTTTACATGAGCTGCTTTGCTTTTGGCAGGCTGTCTAATATAATGGACAAAACCATGACGTTGTATTATAATATTTTAGTTCAACTAAAACAACCGGAGACAATTGCAAATGCGTTATTTATGCAAATGTTATTACAAAAATAAAAAATTATACTTTGCACATCAATCACAATACTTCTTTTCTATTTTACAATCACTTCTTTTTTGCAAAATTTATTTACACACGATATAAAAAAATTGAAGGCTTCTGTTGGGCATAAAATCGAAAATCTAACTAAGTTAAACGTTATTTATCTCCCTAAAATTATTTTTGTCATGTTGGCACAACTTCATTTCAAAGTACCAACCTATTTGATTTTAGAAAAGACGTTGGAAAATAAAAAAAAAAATTTTTCGAAGTGTCCAATATAATGGACAAATCCATTAAAAGGGTTAAATAGATTTTTGGCGATACTTTGAGTCCGAATAACATTCAACCGTTATTCCAAAATTGCTATCCTGTGCCCAAAAAATTTCGATGTGAACGAAATCAACGAGCAAGTTCTAAATATTTTAGTTGGTAACACAGTGAGAGATCTGAGCACGGATTAAATTGAAGACAGTGATGATAACGATAAACAAAATTACCTTGCCGAGTTTTTGAATGAATTTTATCCTTCAGGAATGCCACTGCATGAGTTAAGCCTCAAAATTGGAAGTATTATAATACTTCTTCGAAATTTCAATACCAAAAGAGATATCTGTAATGGAAGGTGGTTAGTTTTGAAAAACCTAAAAACTTAATTAATCATCGCACAGGTATTGACAGGCGCAGTGGCGAACATGAAATAGTTTTCATACCTACAACTGATTTGGCCCCGACAAACATAGATTTGCCTTTCACTCTCCGGAGGCGACAATTTCCAGTTAAACTGACATTTATAATGACCATAAATAAACGGCAAGGTTCAATATTGCAAAAAGTAGGAGTTTTTCTAAAAGAACTGGTATTTAGTCATGGGCAGTTTTAGCGGGCTGATGATGTAAAACAAAGCATTATAGATGGCAAGGAACAAGGTTAATTGGTTAAAAATTCTAAGAATTTTTTTACTAGAAATGTTGTATATAAAGAAGTTTTATCAAAATAATATAATAAACATGTTTTCAAATAAAAACCTTTGTATATAAATCCAATAAATTTTTTGTCGCATTTTATACTCTAAATGGTTCCTTCCCGTCGTAAGACAGGCTTTTACACTAGTCTTAATATATAAAAGACATGAGTCCTGCTCCGTGCTCTATATCGCTCAAACTGTTATAGTTGTTATTGCTATGCTTTTTAAAACATGTTCAGCCTGAACCAGAATCTGTTTCGCTATTACAGTGCTTTTTATGTGAAAAAATTATTAGCCTAAAAGTATGCACACAAAATTTATTTGATTTTTTTCAGTAAGGACACATTGGCGACGACTGGAATAAAATAACATTTATCATATCGTCTGCTATTTTATTATTTTGAATACAAAGCATCGTATGTATGGGCTTCTTTACTTATCTTAATATATAAAAGGCAAGCGTCCTGCTCCGTGCCTATATCGTAAAACATGTTTAGCCTGGACCAGAACCTATATCGTAAAACCTGTTCAGCCTGTACCAGAACCTGTTAGAAAATTATCCATATGAAATGTTTGTACTGACTAAACCTTTTTCTCTATATCGTAAAACATGTTTAGGCTGGACCAGAACCTGTTGTAAAATTATCCATTTGAAATGTTTGTACTTACTAAACCTTTTAAGACCTGTTCACAATGGACCAGAACCTGTTATTAAATTATGTATTGGAAATCTTTGTACTTTAAGACTATCGTCATTTTCCTCAACTACTATACATCAAACATCATGTCTTGCTATTACAGTGCTTCTTAATTAACAGAACCGCAACCTATTCGGTCTGCATAAACTGAACAGCAATTATTACATTCAGTGACGTTGGTGTGGTTGGTGTCAATTGGAATTGCTAGAATTAAATCACAATGTTCGGTCTTCTGATCCAAGTTTTAGCGATTGGCTACTCAAGTAAGGAAATGGAAATGAAGATATCATAGAAATTCCAGATTATTTTGTTTGTAAAGGTTCGCTTATTAACCCTTTCAATGGCTTGCCTAGAATAATCGTGGACAATTTTTTTGAGCTTATATTCCCATCATTTAAGCAATAAAAAGATTAAAAAACTTCCCTCTGATTTTTACATGAGCTGCTTTGCTTTTGGCAGGCTGTCTAATATAATGGAAAAAACCACGATAACGTTGTATTATAATATTTTAGTTCAACTAAAACAACCGGAGACAAATGCAAATGCGTTATTTATGCAAATGTTATTATAAAAAAAAAATTATGGTGATCGTGGCGTGCAGGTTAAGTGTCTGGCTTAGTACGCTCGGAGCCCGAGTTCGATCCCCAGTCGCGGCGAAAAGTTTTTTCAATAAAAAATTTTTCAGATCGGTCACCACCTCTCTGCAGACAATGGCAAACCTCAGAGAGTAAACAATGCCATGTAAAGCTTCTTGAGAACATGAACTTTAGCCGTTCGGATTCGGCATAAAACGTGTAGGTCCAGTTCTCGGTTAATTGTGTGCAAACATTTAATAACACACATAACACAATTGATGATAAGAAGCTCGGTCAAAGTCCTTTCAAGGGCTGCAATGGCCAATTTTTTTTTTTTTTTTATTATAAAAAAAAATTATACTTTGCACACCAATCACAATACTCACTTTATTTGCAAAATTTATTAACACGCGATATAAAAAAATTGAAGGCTACTGTTGGGCATAAAATCGAAAATCTAACTAAGTTAAACGTTATATATCTCCCTAAAATTATTTTTGTCATGTTGGTACAACTTCACTTCATAGCACTAACCTATTTGATTTTAGAAAAAAACTTTGGAAAATAAAAAAAAAAAATTTTCCGAAGTGTTCAATATAATGGACAAGTCCATTGAAAGGGTTAAATAGATTTTTGGCGATACTTTGAGTCCGAATATCATCAACCATTATTCCAAAATTGCTATCCTGTACCCAAAAAGTTCCGAAGTGAAGTCAACGAGCAAGTTCTAAATATTTTAGTTGGTGACACAGTGAGAGATTTGAGCACGGATTAAATTGAAGACAGTGATGATAGCGATAAACAAAATTGCCCTGCCGAGTTTTGAATAAATTTTATCCTTCAGGAATGCCACTGCATAAGTTAAACCTCAAAATTGGAAGTATTATAATACTTCTTCGAAATTTCCATACCAAAAGAGATATCTGTAATGGAAGGTGGTTAGTTTTGAAAAACCTAAAAACTTAATTTATCATCGCACAGGTATTGACAGGCGTACTGGCGAACATTAAATAGTTTTCATACCTACAATTGATTTGGCCCCAACAAACACAGATTTGCCTTTCACTCTCCGGAGGCGACAATTTCCAGTTAAACTGACATTTTCAATGACCATAAATAAATTGCAAGGTCAAATATTGCAAAAAGTAGGAGTTTTTTTAAAAGAACTGGTTTAGTCATGGCAGTTTTAGCGGGCTGGTGATGTAAAACTAAGCATTATAGATGGCAAGGGACAAGGTTAATATTTCAAGAATTTTTTTACTAGAAATGTTGTATATAAGGAAGTTTTATAAAAATAATTTAATAAACATGTTTTCAAATAAAAACCTTTGTATATAAATCCAATAAATTTTTTTGTCGCATTTTGTACTCTAAATAGTTGCTTCCCGTCGTAGGACGGGCTTTTACACTAGTTTATATATATATGAGAGCATCGCAAATTTGAACTGTTACAATATTGTTACACAGAGGCAAATGTAGCATGCGTTTTTTAAACAAACTCATTCATATTTCGAACAATGAATTGTTCGAATCTATATTTTTTGTATTATTTTATATTGAAATAAAAGCGAAGAAATTCATTGCTTTGTTGGTGGAGTGTGTTGAGTGTTGCTCTTTTAACACATTCAACACGAGAGTTCAAGCCCGAAAAAAAACCAAAGTATTATTGTTTTTCTTTTTAAACAAATCCTAATGTGATTGTCATTTCAAAAAAAATTCTTGGTTCATAGCTGACTAAAATTTAAATGAAATAAAATATAAAAAATCTGTATACTTTTATTCAAATTTTCTGACAGTTTTTGAGAAAAGAGTACTTAAATATTAAAGTTTTGGTACAACAAAATTATCGCTATCAATATCTCAGTGGAAGTGTGAGTGACTGGCAGGCGGAGTATGTAAGTTCGTATCCCGACCGTAAAAGTATCAAAGTTTTAAATAAGTTATTATAGGAATTCCGATTTCAATTCTATGATTCATTGGCTGTTTGAACAGAAACAACCTCCGAAATAAGTAATAAATCAATTTTTGTTTGTCAAGAAATAAACTATTGTTTTAAGAAATAAACTCTTGTTTCAAGCAAGTCTGTGAACAAAATAAGAATATTTTTGTTCGCTTTACTCAGGCACTAACTTGCTTTAAACAACTCAAAATCATGCTCGATGCTTATTCAAGCATATTTGGTTTTAATTCAAGCTTGAATTTGTTTGATTTTTTCTCAGTGTACCTTTTTCAATGTTTGCCAAGTATAATTGCAAAACACTAACTTAAAGTAAGCTTTTCCAAGTATTATTGTACAACACTTACATTCAGTGTTTTGTGCAAAAGTTTTAAAAAGCAATTTAGAAACTTATTTCTAACAATAAGGCAAGTTTCTTCAAGCGTGCTTGGTAAAGGCTTGTTTTTGTATTGAGTGAAACCTTAATCCAAACACTTTTCTAAATGGATAATTGGGAAAATTTTTTATTTTAAGTCAGAAGAGTCTTATTTATAAAGACTAAATTCATTTGAATGCCAGAACTATGAGTGTTTTTGTACGAATATTCTTAAATATGACTCAGAAAACGCTCATAATTCCGACTCTAAAAACATAAACATTTCGGACTCTTATTATATGTCATATTTTGTACTCAGATTCCAGGAAATGGAAATCTCTCATATTGGAGTCTTAAATGAGTGAATTTCGAGCCTTCAGACTCAAAAAAATGAGTCTTACAAAAATCATAATATACTCAAAAAGTATATTGGGCTTTGTCTTCCACTCCAATTCCTATCAATAGAGTAACTCAGGGGATTGTGATATGGTCGGGTAATGTGATATACCTCCATATTTATTAAATACACAATTTTTGACTAATAAATTAAAAGCTCAACTGACAAGGAAAGGTCCCCAGGTGACAGTCTCTGATTTTAATGATTTTCGGATTTTAAAATTAATGTTTTTTATTATAAAATTAAAATAAAAAAAAATTATTTTCATATCTGCTGATTATTTTCATGATTATTTTCATTCATTCACAAAGTTGAGGTTTTTGAAATTAGAAGAAGATTTCTATGATTTTTCCTGTTAAATATCAAAAAAAATTTTTTTAATGATATATGAGAAAATGCATTCCATTTATTGTGCATATCGTAAAAATGTCCATATTTGCTATTTTGGATTATTAAAACTATTGTTTACTGGTGCGATGAGACTTACAAGAAAAAAGTACCCTTTTTGTATGAAAGCCCTATGAAATGTAAACTTTTTCGATAAAATATTTAAACATGAGAATAGGCCATGTAAAAATAAAATTTTTGATACCCGTATTGGGTACTTTTAATGTTATGTAATTTTTTCTTTAAGGAAAATAAATGCACTTCAATAAAACAAAAATTTTATTTTAAAAAGTAACAAATTTAAGAAAAACAAAAAAAAAAAAGGTAACTTTACAAATTGAATTAAATCCAACATAAATTAATATGAACACACTTCTTTGATATCGACTAAATATTACTAAAAATTACAACAACAAAATTTCAACAAAATTTTCTTATGAAAAATTGATGCTATCATGTGTGGTTTTGTAAGAGTTTTCGTTTGGTACCAAATTTGTAAATGTTTCCATGGAAAAACGCGAAATTATAGCAAAAAACGAAATTTTCGCTGATTTTTGAACTCGAGTTTGAAACCCTAAGCCATCGATTGAGCACGTATAAAAAAATACGTCGACCTTAGATTTTTGTCTGCTATCATATATCCGAAAATCATTCAAATCGGAGACTGTCCCCTGGGGACCTTTCCTTGTGAGTTGAGATTTTTATTTTCTAAAGTGTATTTTACACAAATAATCTTTTTATTTTGAAACTCGAATTCGGCTATTGTGATATAGTCAAAGTTGGGTAATGTGATATACCATCTATTCATACCATATATGTTCATTCCATGCATTTCATACTTTTTGTTCTTTTTTTGTTAAGTTTTTACATGCATTTAGTTGATTTTGTTTGTTTTCTTTTATGTCAATTCCACTAAAATAATAATATATAATATAATTTTCAATAACATTTATTTTTTAAATGTTGGTTGAAAAAACAATATATACTGCTATTGAACATTATCCAGGTAATGTGTTATTGGTATATAAAGTATGTCGCATTATCCGAACGTGGTATATCACATTACCCGCCAATTTCATTATACGGAGTTACATGACATTTTTTCATTGTGTTGAAAAAACTCCAAATTGGGTTACGATATAGAGCTCTAAAGTTGTAAAACACTGCAAAATGTATCAAAAAATAAACCGTGGTATACATTATAAACTATGTTATAAAAGTAAATAGTAATTAAAAATTTTAAAAAAAATATATCACATTACCCGAAATTAATCTAATAAATAAGTTTCTTATAAAAATATTCTCCATACATCGTTGATACAAATGTGAAATTTCCGGAAGTCTAGATAACAGCATTTCGTTAAACAACTCACCCTAAGCAACAATTTAATACGCAATAACGACAAAATTCCATCAAGTTTAAGCTTATTTTCTAAACGATTGGCTTTGATTTCTGACATGCATACAAGTTATTCTAAAATTGTTAGAATTTTCATTTCGACCCCATAATTGAAAGTCAGTTTTTTTTTTATTTTGTTATTAAAGTCATGCAACCCTTGTTGCAAACTTACAAAGTTCTGAACCTCTGTGTACGCATCATTTATATAGATTGATATAAATTCACAAGTTTTTTAACAGGTCTTCACCGAAGAATAAAAAAGATATCAGAAGGCGTATAATTTGATAAACTTGGTACTTTTTTTTGTTGCATAGCTAAAAGCAAAATAATTCCATCAACGAAAACTTTGTATACTGTCAACAACAGCCAATTTGCTTTTTTTTTTTTTTTGTTTTAAATTTTTTTTTTGTCAGCTTCTCTTGAATTCAGCGAAAAGTAAATAAAAGTTAAATTGTTTTGAATAAGTTTTATAAATTTTGAGCTTGACATTTAAATAGCACAAACAAAAATTAATGGTTGGTCTCAGTTAAAATAGAATAAAATACAAAAAAAAAAAAAAACAACAAAATAAATACCCACACACAAGTGCGCACGTTGGCACGCCTGAGTTATTAACCCCAGAAAATAATATATGTTTTGTATTTCTTGCATTAAAATTCTTCGCAGCAAACATTGTTTATTTAATATAAATTCTGTCTAAAGATAAAACTGCCTCAGGCTGTATAAATAAAAAATTACAAGATATGTTTTAATTAATAATTTATATATAGAAATTGTCAATAACTAACTTAATAAGAAAACTAAATATTCAGGATAACGATACATCAACGAAGTGTGCCGTTAAATTAAAAATTGTGGTCTGATTGAAAAGCTTGAGCTGTCAATGTGAATGTGAATAATTAAACAAAGTAAACATATTAACTAATGAAAATCACAACTTGTCACCATTAGACTGATTTCTACTTTAATTCTTTGCTTATTATAAAAACAAACTGAGAATAAAACACATTAATGTAGTTACTGAATTGAGCCATTTAACTTAAAGAATTTTGAATTCTTTAAAGATTATTTAAAGCGAATATATAAGCAATTTCTATTAAATTTTCTAGCCATGAGCATTTAAATTTGCATCAAAATTATTGTTTATTAACTACACCAACACTTAATAAATTTTTTTTAAAATTAACCTTATCATACAACATTAATCTTTATGGCCATTAAAGCTGTCAAGTGCAGCAGTCGTTTAAAAGCTACGCCTCAGCAGAAAAGCACTAGCAAGCACTAAATCAGGAATATAATTAAAAAGTTATTAAAACGGAATTCTGCTCTTTATGGACGACTCTAAGCCAAGACCTGCGACCAAAACTAGTACTCTTGCAAAGACCCAAAAAGTGGCCGCAATGATATCAACCACTATAAAATATTCTTCAATCAATATTAAAATTTCGATTATTTTTGCTAAGAAGAGGAGAACTATGAAAGTACCTGCCCTTCCCTCTCCACCAACTCATTATCAGTATATCCTTTGGCCTAACATATTTTGTCAGCTTTTATTATCTTGTTTTAACACTGATGGCAGGCTACGATTTATTTTGTCAATTTCAAAAACATAAAATTATATAGGCGTTAACAGCCAGCCTTGGTTTACTACCAATTATTTATGACATGAACGCTTGTGTTTTTCGTTGAAGACGAATTTCTTCGTTGTATACTCCTCTACTGCTTGTAGTTGTGCCAGTACGATGTACGCTATTATTAATTCTTTGTCTATTTCATGCACACCAGCTAGTTTTGCGCTTTAGAAATTTCGATAAAAATAAATAAATATTGACTTTTCACTTCCATAGCTCAAAATATGCCCATCACAACGCCTGTTTATATCGGGGACGGAGGCAGCAGCCAGCGGCGGCAATGAAGTCAGTGACGACAACGCCGCACAGTGGTTGAGCTGAATACAAAAATTGTCAATAAAAACACTCAGAAGTATTTAAGTTTCTCGGAATATGATGAATAAGGCATCATATTAAGAGAAAAATGGTATAGACTTTGCGCCAGAGAATGCTTTTCTCTAAATATGATCCTAAAAATTCTCTTAAAAATTATATAAAGCTTCCATGAAAAAGGGAAATAGCTATATACAAATATAGCATTTTTATGGAAGAAACTTTTTTATTGTTGAGAAAAGATTGGTTTTTATTGAAAAAAATACTTCGCATGGTGAAATTTGTTTTTCCAAATTTTGGGAAAAAAATTTTATTTTCATTAAATTTTTCTCTATAAATAAGAATTTTTTTGTGCGAGAAAAAAAACTTATCATTATTACTAGAGACATGAAATATTTCAATTTACCACAAGTAAAGAAATATTTCTAAGAAAATGTGAAAATTTATTTTATTGGAAAAAAATTTTATCTAAAAAAGATAAAATTGCTATTATCGAAAATAGAGAAATTTTTTATCGGAGTGTTTTTTTCTGAGTGTAGAAAGCCTAATTGTAGACCAAACACGCCTACTTGACCCTTCCCAGCTAGCATTTTATCGAATTTTTGAACATATAAGAGTCGTTTTCGACTCTCCTCCGCGATAGTGACAGTCGCATGTGCGCTTATTTTCTGATCAAAAAAGACTATTTTTTCGGGATAAAATGGTACCCCACATGCGACTCTTCTTCGAGTTGATTTTGAATCTTGAATATGATAAAAAAATGATTAAAATAAGACTTATTTTCGAGTCATTTTTATACCTTAAACCTGAAAGGTCAGGGTATATTAACTTTGTGCAAACGTTTGTAACGCATAGAACGAAGCCAGTGCGATATAGAAAAGTATATATATTCTTGATCAGCGTCACCTCGTGAGTCAAGCTTTTCATGTCCGTTAGTCCGTCCGTCCGTCTGTCCGTCTGTGTGTTGTCCGTATACACAGGATAAGAAGGAGGAGTAGAGATAATTGAATGAAACTTGGTACACATGGTCACAAGCACCCAAGGATCTGCACTATTGAATATTTTTGGACTCCGCCCACGGACACACCTACCTCCCATACATCACAAAAATTTAAAACTGCACAACTCAGCTCATAATAAACTTACAACAATAAAATTTGGTATATATGTGTTTTATGTCAACAAAAAGATGTCTTCGAAAAATGGACGTCATCCGCTCACGGACACGCCTACCTACCATACAACGCGAAAATAGAAAACTGCATTACACAGGTCATAGTTAGCCTACAACAATAAAATTTGATATGTATGTGTTTTATGCAAACACAAAGATGTCTTCGAAAAATGGATGTTATCCACCTACGGAAACACCCACCTCCCATACAACCCAAAAATTGAAAACACTATAACTAAGCCTCCGTTTAACCTACAGAGCTAAAATTTGGCACGTATGTTTTTCTATGACAAGACAAAGATGGTTTTGAAAAATGGACGTTATCCGCCCACGGACACGCCTATCTCCCATACAATCCAAAAAGTTTAAAACTCAATAAATAAGATTATGTTTGTCATAGAGAAATTAAATTTTGTATGTATGTATTTTATACCAAAACTAAGGTTTTTTCAAAAATTGCGAGTAATCCGTCCATGAACACGCCCACCTCCCATAGCGAAAGCACAATAAAGCCATTAACTGTGAGCTACAGGAATAAAACTTGGTATGTGTAAATTTTTCATCAATATTTAAATGCATATCAAATAAAGGCTTCATCCGCCCACGGACACACCCATTTACAATAAAAATTTTTTTGTTTTTTATAAGTGGGTTTATGGTATTTCATAGTCGGCCTAGACCGAGTTTAGACTTTTTTTATTTGTTTTGATCTTGAAAATACCAAAAAAAGATTAAAAAACGACTCGAAAATGAGTCCTTAAGAAGAGTCGCGTGAAGGGTGTCAATTTCTACCAAACAAAGAGTCTTTTTTGATCAGAAAATGATCGAACAATGGAAGAAAACCGAAAACGAATCTTATGTGTTCAAAAACTTCATAAAATGCTGGCAGGGACGAGTGATGGTTAATTATATTGTGAGATTTTGTTTGTATTTTGAAGTTAATACAACCGAAAACTACTTGAATTTGTTAAACAATTTTTCAAACAGCAAGGTTGACTTTACTCCGAAATTGCTCTGTCGTAACTGAGCGATATGGCGTGAAAAATATGATTGTTTGAATTTCTCCAATTTCCCGTTAGTTTCCACAAAAAAAATAGTTACAATTCTATCGTCTTGCTGGTCAAAATATGCTTCAGCACACGCTTCATTCAATATCCAATAAGTTGCCTTGAAAAATTGCAGTCAGATTTTAAACATTGAGCGGAGTAAAATATGCTTTCGCACAGGACATGTATTTTGTTTTTGTTGATCGCCAAGTGGACTCGAAAAAGACTCGTTTAGGCGATTGTCAGGAAAACAGTCTTCCAAATGCAAGCTGGGTTCATACAAATTTTTTATTTATTTTAAATTTGTCTTTGCGCTAAGCCAAAAAAAACAACACGTGCATAAAACAACAACACAAACCGCACTCGTTCACTGCTTCCAACGCGCTTTACAATAACAAATGCATGCAAGTACAAAACTCACACTCGACGATGTTGATGCTTAGCTGAGTGTCCCGTTACTTGTGCGTCGATTTTGATTGTAGTTTTGTTATTGTAATATTGCTTTGTTTGTTATTGTAATTTAGCTATTATTTAATTTTTTGACAAACTCAATGATGTGTTAAATTATGAATTTGTTTTTTTTTTTAAGGGCGGGGTAAGGTTTTTCAACTCTGTTTTTCAACCATTTTTTATATGAATACACAACATCTCAAGAAAATTTTGTCCAAATTTAAAGTCGATCCAAGTAAAACTAACGGAGATGTGCATTTTTAAGTAAGTGTTCCTTGAACGTAACAATCTACACAGTAAAAAGTTTGAAGGTAAATTTTATCTTTTTTACAACTTTTCTGTAGTATAAAATCGTTTTATTCTAAATTTATTATAAGTTTTATCCCACTCTATAGTATACAGTTTGCATTTCTTTTCAAACAGATATTTTACTCCAAAAAAGTTTAATTTTTATACCACAAATTTATAATCATCGTATATATATAATCCAGTTATGCACACGAGAACCTTACGCAGCCACTCGGCTTACACGTTCAAGTCGAGATTT
This sequence comes from Tetanocera ferruginea, assembly GCA_958299015.1. Classification (NCBI taxonomy): domain Eukaryota; kingdom Metazoa; phylum Arthropoda; class Insecta; order Diptera; family Sciomyzidae; genus Tetanocera; species Tetanocera ferruginea. Next base: position 147,409,033 of record OY282642.1, on the reverse strand, counting down.
CGAAGCTACCGAACTTCGGTGATGCTAGCAGACAATCAGTTTGAGTTTGTAATAAAAAGTAACCAAATGTGGTTTTGAAAGATATTATACTTTGCTTATAAAAATGTATACCAACCTGGTGTAAAAACATTTTATACACTATTCGGATAAAATCTATTCCAACTTCGTTTAAATTTGGTTAATAAGATTTTATGGTATACATTTTATAACATATTTGGTATGGATTATTATGGATATTTATTAGTATGGATATTTATACCAAATAGTATGAAATTTTTCCTCATATTTTTTACTGTGTACGTTAGACCGGATCGAAATTTATATTCCGCCGGTCGGGGTCTCAAAAGTTAGAACAGCTCAATAAAATGATTTCTGCATACTTTTTTTCAAATCGGAGAAAACCGCCCAAGCAATTTTGATTCTCCTGAAGGTCCTTTTTTCTAAAAAAACATGTTTTTTGCTTGTAACTTTTTAGTTTTCATAGAATGCATACTCACATCTGCTAAAATATTAAATTTCTTACTCATACCAATATTTTGGCATGAGTCAACCCAACCGGTTGACATTTTTTTGGTCCATATAAGATTGATCCGGCCTAGTGTACGTGTGCAAAATTTTAAAGCGTTTTTCCCACAAATTGTGTTTTCGAAGTCCGTGCTTAAAAACTACTTGACCGATTCATTTCAAACATGGTACACATTTTCTACACATAAAATACCTCCCCTCAACGTTTAGGTAATTTTTTTTAAATTAAAAGGGTTCTCCACCCACAAAATGTCTGAATTTTTCGTGGAAAATAGCAGTTTACACTTTTGATGGCCCCCAAAAATTTTTACATAAAAAAAAAATTAAAATTATCAAAGAACGGTTGGGGGGTGAATTTGATGATACTTTAACTAAATTTTAATAGTTTTTAATTTCCGAAAATTTCCGGCCGAGATATAGTGAACACCGCAAATAGATATTTTTCTAAGACGTTCTGGGAAAAGCTCTTTTACCAGCAAAAATTATTTAATTAGTTGGATTTTCAACTATTGCTATTATGAATGAATTTTTCAAAATATTTCAACTTAAGATTTCTTATTTTTATTCTAGCTGCGTGAGAGATTTCACCTGCATTTTTTCTATCATACACAAATTCGGATTTATTAGACACTAACGTGCTTTTCAAAACAAACAATTTGTTATGTTCTAATAGTTTTCTAATCGTAGCTTATATGTATATCGTATATGTTTTGAAGTTAAAATTTGTGTTGGAGATGGCACACCTACTTGTTCAAAATTACTGAAATTATTGTTTAATTGTTTACACATGTTCATGCCCAACACATTAAACATTAAGTTGCACAAAATAATTTTTCTTTTCTTACTTCTATTAAATCGTCCAGTGTGCGATGGTTAGCTGTGCAAACCACCCAGCTGTCAAAGCTTTAACAACCAACGATTCAATGGAAAGTTGAACGGAACACGTATATCAACGCCTGATTGACAGACAATGTCATGGCGGGTTTATTGACAGCAGTGGCTTTAGCAGCAGGTTGTCGACGCGAAGGCTAACCATGGCCAACGGATAGAATTTCAAAACATTTGAACAGATTTTAATCTGTGTGCTTTCTAGAAAATGGAATAAAAAAAGCAAAAATATTATAAACAGCAGCAGCTTAACTAGGTCATGACTGGTAGCTAGGATCTGAGCTTAAGCATTTCTATCCTTAGGTTAGGTAAATTGAAAATCTTAAAACCAAGCATCCATAGCTTCTTAGAATGCTAATCCTAGAAAAATGGATTCTTTTAACACGCTCCACACAACACAGTTCAATGTTTTTTAGTTGTTTTATATGCAAAATTTAATTTTTTTTTCGCAAAAAAAAAATATTTAATACCTTTGCGGCTAGGAGCAATTTTTCTATTCCTTCTTCAGTTTTTTTACTCTTATTGTTATATTGACATAGCTGTCAAAAAAAGATTTTTCAGTTTTAAGTGCTGCATGCGTAGCACACACAGCATGATGCCAAAACCAACCACCCACTCCAGCCCAACGTAAGCATCATGAACACGTTATATTGTGTAACATGCTGGGTGGTCTGGTGTCAGTGAAATTTACTGTTTACTTGCAGCTGCTGTCAGGTTGTGTGCTAGTGTTACAAAAGTCTCTAAAATTATAGAGACGTCATCAAAATTTGTTCTCACACTTCTATAATTTAAACCTGTGACGCACTCAGATGCCTTATAAAGTATACAACTTTGTTCGATTCCTGGAACTGGCCAATTAAATGTTCGACATGCGATGCCTTGTCCAGTTTAGCTTTTTCAGCTTTAATGTTCCAAAAAAATAAATAAGATTGTGATAAACTCGAAATGGAAATGTGTCACCAGCACTGATGGCTCTGAGAGAAAAAAAAATGTTTAAAAATTCTATTAAGAAAACGAATATCGACCCATTCAAGCACACACACACACGCACATCTAAAAGCTTGGTTTGATTTAAACCGTTTTGTTGTTTATTCTACAACATTTTCATGCTGCAACTAATGATGATGATGATATTTTGTACACATGAAACCCGCTCGTTTAAAATACCTTAAAAATAGGTGTTGTTTTTTTTCTTTCCTTAACATCATCATGTTGTTCTGTAAACAAAATTTATAGAACTAAATGTTTTTAAGTTATATTGAATTTTTCATGCATTACTTATACAAAGTATTAGATAATAGTTGATAGCTTAGCTAAGCCAAAATTTCAAAAATATATTTATAGAGTCTAGAATGGACTAGAAATAGAGTCCATGTTTCAGCGAGACATTCAAAACAAAAACATAAAATTTCCCTTTGATGCCATTATCTGCACAAATGTTAATTGCGAACTTTAAGGTGGTTTCGATTTAATTACAGACTTTTTAAAGTGATTTCTTAAAAATATATTATTTTCTCTATAGAAGCAACCTAGTGATAAATTTTTTCCAAAGTAACTCAGTACCATTTGAACCATCTGCTACGACAACTTTTAACTATCTTCAGACATTTGATGTCAAAGCTTTAATATTCTTGTTTTTCAGTGTTAACTTTAATAAAATTATAAATAAATAAATACATTAAAATCTCTGCTCGTGGACACCTCCCATGTGCGGAGGCCTTTGAAGAGACCTTTTACGAGCGAACAACTTTTCTTAACACAAACATTTTGGTACAATTTTGAAACAAATAACGATGGGAGGGAACTCTAAATTTTTTTTAAGGAAGCGGACACTATATGTCAAAAAATTTTTTAATTTCGTACTTGCAGAAACGTCCAGAAAACATTTTTAACACAAAAATCAAAGGAAAACTGATTGTTGGAAATTAGTATGCTTCGTGGGTGTATTTTAAGTTGCACTGAAATTAATAATTGGGTTGTTCCCCGCATAGCTTGTATTTTCTTTTCCAATCAAGAAATGCTCAAGTGAAACTAACAAAAAATATATATATGTTACTAGCTGGTACCCGGCGTGTTGCTGGCGTCCTTGTACAATGTCTGTTCCAGTTTGTCAATAGAAGGCCATCAACAAATAGTTACTCTACAATGAGTTTCAATATTTTGTGACCATTATTTCCAAAGCTTTTAAATATAAAAAATTGTCTCTTATGGGCAGAGCCACAAACCTTGTTCAACACCCGTTTTAATTTGCAAGTTTCGAGTAGAAGAATATCACCAAATAGTTGCTTATGGGCAAAGCCACACCCCTTGTTCAACACCTGTTTTAATTTGCTAGTACTTCCGAGTTGTAGAATATCAGCAAATTATTGCTTCAAACCGAATTTCTTTAATTTGTTACTATTATTTCCAAAGTGATTCAATTTAAAAAAAAATGTGTCTTATATTGGAGGATACATTCCCATGGTACAATGTACGTTCCAGAAGTAGGACACCACCAAATAGTAACTCTATTCTGAATTGGTGGTGACCGTGGCATGCAGGTTAAGTGTGTGGCTTAGCATGCTCGAGAGCCCGGGTTCGATCCCTAACCGTGGCGAAAAGTTTTTTTCAATAAAAAATTTTTCTGATCGGTCATCACCTCTCTGCAGACAATGGCAAACCTCAGAGAGTAAATAATGCCATGTAAAGCTTCTTGAGAACATGAACTTTAGTCGTTCAGAGTCGGCAGAAAACATGTAGGTCCAGTTCTCGGTCAATTGTGTGCAAACATCTAATAACACACACAACACAATTGATCATAAGAAGCTCGGTCAAAGTGGCCAATTTGTTTTTTTTTTTTTATTCTGAGTTTAAATGTTCAACGACTTCTACTTCTATAGCTTTTTCATTTCATTGTTATACGACATAGTTCGAAATCTATACGATATTAAAAAATTTAATTTTATGGGCGGTACCATGCCACCCTTTCCAAAGATCGTTCAAATTTGACAGTCAAAGACTAAGGATGTGTGATTTATAGCTGCAAGAATGCCGAAAATTTGTATTCTTGAAAAAAGGCCACTCCTCTCGCGAGTAGTAGCGCGAAAAATACTTTACGACTTATTCTCATACATACCAAATAAACGAAAAAAATATTCTTTAAAATCGGTGTAGCCATTTCAGAGGAGTTCAAACACTAACACCGTGACACGGGATTTATATATATTATATTTTACGTAAGGACTACGACAATTTTTTGCCTGCTTAGTGCTTGGGTAATCCAGCAAAATTTTACTAGTGGATCCAGTAAATTTTATGTTAGGCAAAAGTTATCTATATATTCATGCAGATTCATACAAGTTACTTGTATAAATTTAAAAAAAATTTAATTTTGTGTCATAAGCGATAACCGCTAAGCCAACTTAAGGGGGGACATTAGCTATAGGATGCTGGAACCTCATTGGTGAAATTTTAAAAAACTAATGATTGTCATTTGAAAAAGGTCAAAAAAGGTCAGTGATGCCCTTTTTATATACTACAGATGTTCGACTGTGGACTACACATTGGGGCAAAATAATAAAAATATTTAAATCTTAAAAAAATTTCTACAAAATTCTACAAAATTATCTTTCGTTGACCAATAAGTGGACATAACTGACCTTTGTTAATCTTTTTAATGTCTTTCCGGTGGTATATGTCCTTTTTTGAAATTTGACTTGTGTTAATTCGAAATGAACATAACTGACCTTTTAGAATTTTTTACATACCTTTCAGTTAGTGTATTTACTTTTTTTTTTTAATTCTACTTGTAAGCTGCACAATGGGGCAAATAGTGTATGACCTTGAAATTTTTTTAAAAAATTCATAAAAAATTTTCTATCGCTGACCAATTATTGGAGATAACTGACCTTTTTTGACCTTTTTAATATGTTTCAGGTGGTATAATTAGTTTTTAAAAATTACACTCCTGGCTTGCACAATAGAGCAAATTGTGCATGACCTTGAATATTTTTTAAAAAATTCATAAAAAATTATCTATCACTGACCATTTAATGGGACCAACTGATCTTTTTTGACCTTTTCCATAGCTTTCAGAAGGCATCATTCGTTTTTTTAAATTCCACCAATGAGATGCCAGCATCCAGTAGCTAGGGACATTACATTCGCGGCACAGAAAATAGACCCTTTTTTAAAAATTCATAACTAAGTCAAAAACAAACACTTTTCCAAAATTTATTATTGTGGAGAATTGAACAAATTACAAGAAAAAAATTCAAAAAAATATATTTTTCACTCTAACATGGTTTAAAAGAGCTCCAAACTGGCGGCAAAAAAAAAAACGGGGCCTCGTGGTTGCAGTGCTGGGAGTCGCAAAAATTGTCCAATCTGGAAAAAAAATTTCTTTTTTATATCTTAACAAAATTGGTTATCGTATAAAAAAAGATTTATTTTTCAATTTTTGGTGATGTTCCAAATTTGAGAGTGTGTTTTTTCGAAAAAAATATTGACTTTAAAAATGCATAAAATATCGAAAAAAATTAAAAAAAGCTCGTGTCATACGATAGCGAATGAAGCTTAAAAAAATACAAAAAAAAAAATTTTGTCAAAAAATTAGCCCGCTAGTGCCGCAACCAGTACGAAAAACATGGTTTCGAGACAAACGCGTTCAAAGTTTGTACGTAGGTAGGTTCAGCTCCCGTACGTAGGTAGCGCGAAAATTAAAAATGCGCTCTCACTAATCTGGCTGTAACTTTTGAACCCGTTAAAAATTTTTCCATGAAATTTTTTTCTTAGAATCTTAAGAATATTTACTAAAATACAAAATTATAAAAAAAACACATTTAAAAAAACGGACAATGTCATGTCCGCCCTTAAGAAAGAATTGACTTGTTGATCGAAAAATCAGTTAATCATAGAAATTAAAGATTTTTCTCTTTATTTTTTTTTTAATTAATTTTGTATTTTTGTAATTTTGCTTGCACAAAAAATTATGGTAAGTGAAGGAATCATGATAATTTCTCAACTCGTTTCTGAATAACCCTTTAAACACTGCCACAGCAATAACAGCGCCACCTACCGTGTCAAACTTAACTTTAATCCGAACCATCAACAGACCTAGTCGCACAGACACCCCAAATTTCATAAAAATCGTTCTAGCCATTAAAGTGGAGTTCAATGACAAAGCCATGTACAGTAGAATTTTATGTATCGTCACCTTATAAATTTAGAAAGGTCGTAGCTCATATTTTACAGGGAGATACAAAAATCTTAATAATTTCTTAAAATGGTATGTAATTGAAAATTTGTTAATGCCGATTGCAATGCAAATCGTCAACAAATTCTATATTTAAAACCGTTTTTCAGTTTTTTTGGCTTTCTTGAAAGTATTCTAACAGAAATCGAAAAATTATGACTAACTTCCTTTCTATATTAAGATTCAATAAAGATTTAAAAATTTAAGACAAAAATTTAAAGATATGAAATAATTTGAAATTATTTTTTTTTGAATCCATACGTATTGTAAAAATAAAATTACCTTTTTATTTAAGATGCTACAGAGCAAACAGTTGATTCTGAAAAAAAGGAGAAAAAAATTGTATTAATTTAAAAATTTTATTTATTTAGCTTATATGTATTTAAAAATAATTTTTTTATTAATTTATTTAAAAATGTAAATGCCTATCGGCTTTTAAATATTTCAGGTAATGTATATCAATTTATAAACTGTTATCAAGCAGTTTTTAAGGAGACCAATCCGGACTACTGTACTACAGGTAATCAGGTTACAACTAATAAGTTTGAGCATTCGGCCTCTAAGGCCGCGTGCATAGTAAACACCGACAGACAGGCGGGCAGTCAGGCTGAAATCTGTGTGAGCAAACGAGACGAAAATAGCTCTCTATCTCGCTTTTTCACTGACTCTGCCTGCCTGCCTGTCTGAATCGGCGTTTACTATGCAAGCGGCCTAATGCGATATTAAATTTTATCTAGAGAGTGTTTCGACGCGAGATGTTTCTTTGGTGATCTCAAATAACAGCCAAAATTTTATTTTTGTGCCATCGTTGTGAAAATCTTAAAGAATGGTTCTCGGATGTCAGATTTCAAATAAAAAAAAATATTTAAAGTTTTTGCATTAATCAAAAATATCTTTTATGGTTGTCTATCCATGTGTGAAAAAACTTTTAAAATCATTGTCAATATTTTAAAAAAATTTTTAAAACCATGTTAAATATTTGTATAATTCTTATTAGAATACCTGTGATGGGTGTTACGAGTACTGTTACTTAAAAAATATGACTTCACTCTGAATATTTATTTAATTCGGCCAAACTACAATTAATAAAAATATAAATTAATGACTGTCAATTCGATGCTTAATGTTTGCCGATAAGCCTTGCATAAAACCAAATGTTAGAAATACGTTTCAGAAAGTTTTGTATTAAATAGTTTAATATGTGACGGGTGTTACACGCATATTGTGAACTGTTCTGCACGTGTTGTGGCGGGTGTTACAATAAAAACTATTGATACTCTATTGTAAAGCAATCGAACCTGCTTACTAAAATAAAAATTGTTCATGAATGTTATTTGTTTAACCCTTTCCTTGTTTTTGTACAATATATTGTACAAAAAAAATTTTTAATTTTGTCTTCTTCTTCTATTAAAGCTAACGAAAATTTTGAAAAAAGAAAATAGTTTTTTAAATCAAGAATGCTTTCACTTTATGAAATTGAAATTTTATTGGAATGCGATGAGTAGTTATTTTTTTATTTACATTTTAACAACAGCCCAATTTGAATTTGTGTGATCATAAGAAGTGAGCAAACAAAGCAAAGCATTTTTAGCAGGTAAATATAATTTGTTTTATTTTATAATAGCTTAAGACAAACCTATTAATTCCATTTGTTAATACTTTGTTAACAAATTCAAAAAAATTTATTAAAAAGAAATTGTTTTGCTAACTTAAAAAAAGTGTACAATATATTGTACAAATTACTCAAAAGCAAACGTACAATATATTGTACATAAATAATTTGGTCAATATATTGTACAAAATACGGGAAAGTTTGTTGATTTTTTTAAATTTCAAAGGCAATTTTCCGGGCTTGCTGAAATAATTGTACAATGAGTTTACGTAAAAAAGGATTGTCAGATAAAGAAATTTCAGAGTTTTTGGACCGGATCGAAAGCGGATTTATGAGATTTTGAGGAAGAGGAAAGTGATATTGTAGAAGCAGCTGAAATCAGGTTTGAAGGTGAAATTGCCGACATCGATCCTGAGGATGAGATTCTTATAGATTCTTCTATAAGACACAACACAACCAACACTTTTCCTAGCCATTAATAAATTTGTGTATGTTTAGGGCTACGCTAATTTCAAAACTAATATTTAAGTTTGATTTAACGTACTTAAAAAAATTTTTACACATAAAAAGGTTTCGATTTCTTTTTGAGTTTTTACTCCTTTCATGCATTTTGGTTAATATATTGTACAAATTTTCGAAAGCTCTACACTCTTTCTAGAAAACTTTTTAGAACTTTTTTTTTCATTTTAATACTAATTTAACCCAAATCTTTGAGTTTAAAGCAACAACAAATTTTTTTGGTTCGAAATAGAAAAGTTGACCGGAAAGGGTTAAGGTTAATTCAACAACTACAGTATATAAAATTTTAAAAAATAACAATGCGCTTTTGACATAGTCCAAAATGCAGTAGAGTTCCATAAAATAGAATTGAAATTTCTTCGTCTTTTTACAAGAACTTCCTTTATTATATCGAAGTCTGCGCTGACAACTTCTACATAGATGGCAATTAGGTTAATATTGAGTGTTTAATATGTCGTACTTGGTTACAATTATCGTGGAATGTTCCTTTGACATTAACTTAAGGTTACAAAAAATAAAGTTATTTGTGAAGAAATCTATTTTTTAATTTTTTAGCACAAAATTTACAAATTGTTGTTAAGGAGTTGTTCTGAAAATTTTATTCATTATAAAGAAACTTTTTTTACAAATTTATGTTAATAATTTGAAAGCTTGGATTTTATGTTAAAATTAGGACAAAGTTTTTAATTTTTAATTGAAAACAAATTAAGATCAATAAAACCACAGAGATACATAGCAAAACAATAATATTTGAGCATATAAAATGCAAATTTTCGACAAAAAGTCAATTAAGCTGGTTTTTGCGTTAACAACACAATAGCGAGGAAATTCTTCTTTATAAGGCCACGTGCATAGTAGAAACCGATTCAGACATACAGGTGGTTTATTGAGATGGGTAAAAAATCGTTTTAATTCTTACTTGCTAAGATCGCGTGCATAGTAAACGCCGATTCAGACAAGCAGGCAGGCAGAGTATGTGAAAAAGCGAGATAAACAGCTTTTTGTATCTCGTTTGCTCACGCAGATTTCATTCAGTCTGCCTGTCTGTCTGAATCGGCGTTTACTATGCACGCAGCCTAAGAGCAAGCAGACAATGCAAAAAAAAGAGCAACAAATAGTTATCTATCTAACTTGTTCAAATAGATTTTTGCCTGCCTGTCTGCCTGCCAGTTTGGATCGGCGTTTACTATGAACGCGGCCTTAGAGAGTAAGAATTAAAACTTTTTTGTACCCATCTTAATACCCCGCCTTAGTTCTATATCAAAACAATTTAATTCCACTTCATGTTTGACACAATTTTTGGCACAAAAATAATGACAAAAGCTGCTAAAGAGCTTTTAACTTTAATGTTTAGCTTTAATGTCGATGATTAAAAATAATTTCCAGCATTTCTGTCATTTATTTAAACAACATTTTCTCGTTATGACGGTCTCAAATACTTTAGCTTTGTGGGTGTGCCAAGTTGTTGAGGTTGACTGCCAAAAAGTATTAATAAATCAGAAAATGGTTATGTAAAGACACAAAAGAAACAACAAAATACACAAACGTTCTGCGCACAAATGCAAAACCAATTTATTTTAAAAATGTCAACTTCTTGTTGACAATTCTTAAAGAAACAAAACTTAAGTTTTTCCACACTTTAATTGAAAATTTCAAGCATATTTTTGTGATTTATTTTGCCAAATTAAGAGAGAAAAAGTCAAAAATTTAAGTAAGTAACATTTACCTGTGGGAGAAAAAGCTAAAGCAATGATAATGAAAAAAAAAAAAATATAATGAAATTATTTTGAAAAACAGTTAAAGCAAAATTATGCTGCTTTTGTAGTAAAAACTTGGAAAAGTCAAAACAACAAGCTGACTGACAAAAACAAAAACTTTTGTTAACACCATCAACTTAAGGCTTAATTCTCAGACTTTAAGGCATTACCTATACCTGATTATCTCATAAACAGAAGTCAAAGAAGCAGCAAAAGTAGAACAAAGATAATTATTTTGAATTGCTGCTGGTAAAAACGAGCTACCAAAGGATAATAGAGCGACAACAAAAAGAAATATAATTAGCTGAAGTTGATACCATCTTAAATGTAGCAACATGTTGTTGCAACCGAAAATGTTGGTTATTGAGTATACATTCATGTAGCTTTTGGAATTTGTTGTGAAGACAATGCTTGCTTTTGCTTTGCTAAAGAGGCCTCAAAATATAAATTTTTTTAAATTATTGCTCACAATAATAACTAACTAAGTAAACTAGCAAATCATAAAGCTATTTGAGTAGGAATGGATAAATTGTTTTTGAAAGTTGAATCTCGAAATAAAAAGGACATGATTGGAAACACTTACATATTTCACAAAAGTTTTTTGTTAAAATGAGTCGAAAAAAAATGTTATAAAGACTGATTTTGCAATTTTTTAAGTTATAAAAACAAAAAAAAAATGTGCTGCAGTTTACTATCATAATGAGCAATCATAACTAACAAGGAAAGGTCCCCAGGTCACCGTCTCCGATTTGAATGATTTTCGAATATGTGATCGACAAGAGCTTTCGTTTGGTACCAAATTTGTAAATTTTTACATGAAAAATATCGAAATTATAGCAAAAAAACGAAATTTTCGCTGATTTTTGAACGCGAGTTTGAAACCATCAATTGAGCACGTATACAAAAATACGTCGACCTTAGATTTTTTGGAAAAGGTCGACAATAAAAGCAAAAATCTGATATTTTAAGATATTGCTTTAAACTTTATGATTTCAGTCAAAGATTTGACTCCAAATTTTGTTGTTCGCTATACCATATACCCAATATTACCTAATATATATCTACATAGACGTTGTCAGCGCAGACGTCAATATAATAAAGAAAGTTATTGAAAGTAAAAAAGGCGAAAAAATTTAAATTCTACTTAAAGTTATATTTAATTCTTTTATATTTTCGACTGTAAAAAACACAATATTATTTTTTGTTAACATAATATACACTGGTGGCCAAAACTAAAGCAACTCAATATCAGAATGGGGCAAAAATTCATAATATTAAAGATAGAGCGAAATTTTTTTTTTCTAAAACATAATTATTTATTAACTAATTGAAAAAGAAACTGAAAGAATTATATTCATTTATGTTTGTTTTTAAATAATGTATTGAATGCATAAGGCTCAAAATTTCCTTGGTCATAACTAAAGCAACTTTTCAATTTTCAAATAAATAACTAAAAATATTTAATAATCAATAGCATATCCTTTATTTTTCAAGACAGCAGCACATCTACGAGGCATTGAATCTATGAGTCGATGAATTTGATCCTGCGGAATGTTGTTCCATGCGTCTTGAATGCGACTGAAGATTATGTGCTTATTCGTTTCATTATCCTTCTTAATTTTCCGTTCGACGATACTCCACAAGTTCTTTATCGGGCTTAAATCGGGGGACTGCACTGGCCATTTGAGAACCCTAATATTTTGGTCGCGTAGCCATTCTTTAACAAAATTCGAGGTATGCTTTGGGTCATTATCGTATTGGAAGACCCAAAGCAGTGGCATTTCCTTCTCTGCATAAGGCAACATAACGATTGCCAAAACAGATTTGTACAAAAATCGGTCCATTGTGTCCTTAATTTCATAAATGGGTCCAACTCCGTGATTAGAAAAGCAACCCCATACCATAGTGTTGCCTCCTCCGTGCTTCACAGTTCTCGTACAGTATTGAGGAGTTAAGCGCGTATTGGCCGGCCGTCTTACGGTAAAATTTTTCATGTCAGAGCCCTTGATATTAAAATTTTATTCATCGAAGAACATAATATTTCTCCACTGAGCAACATTCCAAACGACATGCTCTCTAGCAAAGGCCAGCCTAGCCAATCGATTTTTCGATGAAATAAATGGATTTTTGGCAGGTTTGCGTGCACGTAATCCGGCCACTGTAGCTCGCCTGCGAACGGTTCTAGCGCTGATTTCTAATCCTTAATCTCGGACTATTTCCGTAGATGTTACAAATGGGTTTTGTTTTTATTTCACGGATTATATTTTCATTCGCGGTGAGGTTTTCCTTGGCCTTCCGCCACGGTGAATTGTGACCCCAGACTTAGTCACTTGAAAATGCTTTATAAGCCGCGAAAGCACTGATTTGCCTATTCCAAATTGTTCACATAAAACTTTTTGACATTTACCCTTTTTGTATTCACTAATTATTTTCTCTTTTATACATGAATTGTACTTGTTTCTCGCCATTTTAATTAAATTTTTAAAAATCACTTCTAACTTGATTAATTCGCAGCCAATTACAAAAATAACTTTTTTTATGTCAAGAAAACAATTATAGTAAACATAACGGAACATAATAAACGGTTGTTCTTATAACTATCGTCGCCAAAACAAATCTTACAGTAGAGTTGCTTAAGTTATGACCAGGGAAATTTTGAGCCTTATGCATTTAATACATTATTTAAAAACATACAGAAATGAATATAATTCTTTCAGTTTCTTTTTAAATAAGTTAATAAATAATTATGTTTTAGAAACAAAAAAATTCGCTCTATCATTAAAATTGTGAATTTTATTAAGTTTATGCCCCAAACTGATATTAAGTTGCTTTAGTTTTGGCCACCAGTGTATGTACTGTAATTGTTGAATTAACATTAAAAACACGATTCACGAACAAATGTTTATTTTAGTAATGCAGTTCGATTACTTAAACAAAGAGATTTTTCTCTAGTAACACCCGTCACAAAACAGTAACACCCGTCACACATGAAAAATATTTTATAAAAACTTTCTGAAACGTATTTCTGTTATTTTTTAATGTAATGAAGTCAGATTTTTCAATTAGCTCTCGTAACACCCATCACAGTTACTTTAATAAAAATCATACAAACAGTCAACATGATTTAAAAAAATTTTTTATAAATGGATAGACAACCATAAAAGTGATTTATGCTGATTGCAAAAACTTTAAATTTTTTTATGTTTGCTAATATACTGAAGTTAAAAATCGCGCAAATGTAACACCCGTCACAAAAGAATGTTCCATTTACAGAGCGTGTGCTCGGCTGTGTTCCAGTTTTTGCTCTGTCGTAGGCAGAGTTTATGTAAAACTTGTGAAAATTTTAAAATTTTTAGAGCATTAATAAATGTTTGAAGCTTCCAGCCATGCTTGTTGCTACCTCAGAAACATGAGTACGCACCAGGGATGATATTTTGAGTGGAATAGTACTTTTTTGAGTACTATTGACTATACAAAAGTACCCGAGTACCTTCATGCCGAAAAAAGTACTCTGGTATATTAAAGAATTTTACTTGAAATTTTGTCAAGAGTTAAAAAAAATCATTTTTGAAAATGAAGTCATAAACTAATTGCCAAAATTTTCGCCCAGTCATGTATTATTTGCCGTTGATATTAGAAATGTTCCCAGAACAAGAACTTTTAAAAGTAAAAGTAAAAATTTTCATTTAAATTCGCAATATCTTTGGTCAGGCGGCAAAGATTTGAAATTTATTGGACCACATAGTAAGATCTTCTTCAGAACTACTATTTCTAACCATTTGTTTATTTGTAACTGCTGCATCAGCTAATATTTTAACGAAAAACATGGTTTTTGGATGTTTTTCGAAATGGTTTAGCTCACTGGCGGCTATCGTTATAGCCAAAAAAATTTATAGCCAAAAATTCGTCTTAGAATCGATCAAAGTTAATTTTAAGTTAATTTTAAGCAATGACAACTTTTTTTTTGCTTCATAGAGGTTGAGGCGGCCTAATATACATATTTAACGGGTTCTGAAGAAATCCTGATTATTAATTGTTCTTTTATGTGATAAATATAATAAAATTTAAAAAAGTATTGGTTTGAATTTATGTATTTATTCACATATCGCACACTAAATACAAAACAGTCACAACTCAAAAAACATGACTTTTCAGGAGAAGCGAAAAATAAAACCCTTTGGTTGATGCTACAGAAAAAAAGCAATTTTCATTTAAACACACAAACTTCATTCTTCCAGTTAATAAAGAAAATAATGGAAAAGATAGTGAGATATGTGTTTTGTGAATTGATTTATAACAAAAAGTCGGTATAAAAAAATTTTGAGTTGTGACTGTTTTGTATTTAGTGTGCGATATCATTACTTAATAAAAAGTAGCCTAAACAATAAAAAAGTACTATTTGCCTTTGTAAAAAAGTACTCTCGAAAATGATCCGATATCATCACTGGTACGCACTAAGCTGTTGAAAACTGCCCAGTACTTGCGTCGCTGTTCTATGAGAAGCAGGTTTTATTCTTTTTTGAACAAAAATTGTAATCGAATACGAAATATTTGTCAGAAACAAGAAAAGAAAGTCTAAAGTCGGTCTAGCCCGACCATGAAATACCCTAAACCTGCCTAAACCTATTTACAAAATATAATAATATTATTGAAAGGACGTATTCGAGGGTGGATAAAGCCCATATTTTATATGCAGTTCAATTTTGATTAACAATTTACACATCCAAGTTTTATTCCTGTAGCTCACTTGTTAATGCCGTTATAGTGTTTTCGCTATCGTAGGTTGCATGGGAGGTGCGTGTTCGTGTTCGTATTACGACCAATTTTTGAACATCTTAGTTTTAGTATAAAATACATGAATACAAAATTTTATCTCTGTATGTTAAACATAGACTTATTTATGGAGTTTTTAAATTTTTGGGTAGTATCGGAGGTAGGCGTGTCCGTAAGTGGATGAGGCCCGTTTTTCTAAGACATCTTAGTTTTGTTATAAAATACATACGTACCAAATTTTAGCTCTGTAAGACAAACATAAGCTTTTTCTGCAGTTTAAAATTTTTGCGTAGTATGTGAAGTAGGGCGTGTCTGTAGGTGGATAACGTCCATTTTTCAAAAACATTTTCGGTTTGTTATAAAAAACATACGTACCAAATTTTATTTCTGTAGGTTGAACGTAAGCTTATTAATTGAGTTTTGAATTTTTGCGTTATATGGGAGAGAGGCGTGTCCGTGGGCGGATTCCAAAAATATTCAACAGTGCCAATTCTTGGGCTTATGCAACTACGTGTACCGATTTTTATCCAATTATCTCAACTTCTTCTTCTTATCCTGTGCTTACGGACAACACACAGACGGACAGACGGACAGACGGACGGATGGACGGACGGACATAGATAGCTCGACTCACGAGGTGATGCTGATCAAGAATATATATACTTTTCTATATCGGACTCGCTTGGTTCTATGCGTTACAAACGTTTGCACAAAATTAATATACCCTGACCTTTCAGGTTAAGGTTATAATTTGCTTAGCTCTCAAGGTCTTCACTAACAAGACAGAAAAAATTCGTAAAAAGTCGTGAATAAGGGAATTTATTTTATCACTTTCCCAGCACAATTTTTGATACAAACTTGACATGCATTCTTAGAAACATTCTAAAAATTGAATTGTGATTCTCCTCAGCTTTATCGAAAAGTGCTTTGAGGAGGCATTCTCATAAACTTCTAATAGGCTATTTAAAAAGCTGCCAAAAATGCTTACATAGCATGGCTTGTGCAAGATCTGAATGATGGAATGCCTTCTTAAAGTTTTCCTGGAAAAACTTACTATACTGCTTTCATTGAAGGCTTCAAAGAAATTTTCCTATGAAAAATTCTAGGAGCACTTCTAGAGAAGGCTAAGAATGCCTAAGAATGCCTAAAGAATGCCTTCTGGGTATGAAAGCAGCAGGAATGGAACTCACGACTTTCCCTTCCACTTCACCTTCTTTTGGAAGCACTGTGTAGCGCAACTGTAGCACATTATAACATAATTAATGATTTTCGGGAAAAATTTAAAGTACATAAATTTAAAAGAATTTTTTAAAACCCTTTACGTCACAATCTAGCACATTACGGCACAAGCAATATTTATTTTCATTAAACTAAAATTTCAAATGTTTCCTAAAGTAATTAAAAAAAATCAAGTTTATAAATCGAGCACATCACAGTACAACTTTCTAATTTCTAATTTAACATAAAAAAAGGGCACCATCTTATAAAAACCATAAAGCTAATAAAGTAAATTTTTTAATGCAGCTTATTATAGTACTCACATGTACTTGCACACCAGAAAATATTTTAATTTATGTTTTTAATATCAAAATGGCGCAACTAATTCTTCTAAATCTAATCTTCTAAAGCAGATTAAAACTATGACAAGCATGAGTAAATTAAAAATTTTCTTAATTCTTTTGACATCAGCCTCAAACTCAAATATTGCAAATTAAAATAAAAAAATTCAAGCAAAAGTAAAAAACATTTTAGCATAACTTAAAGTCTGTCTGTAAACAAGAATTAGTATAATTTAAGGCATGAAATGAGTTTTTTTTTAATATGCTTTACTTAGCTTTTGGGCTATTCGCCTCGAAGAAAAATTCAACTGAAGTGTATAAAATCAGAGGAAGAAAAGCTCATTTAATTATAATTAATGGAAAATTTAATTATGAAAATCATGTAATGCTTCCTGCAGCCACTTATGTTGGTTTTTTTTTGTGTTGTTGTTGTTGTTATACTTGTTTTTCTGTTAAATTTCTAATTCTGTTTCTTTGAGTCCGTGCGTGGCAAGTAGCCAGAACACCGTCAATGAACCAGCCCATGAAGTACTTCAAATAAAAAATGAGCTCTGAGCAGTAATAAATAATTATAGACATGTACATCTTTAACTAAACTTGTTCAATTCAATAAACATCTGTTGTTGCCGCTGCTGTTGGTGCTGCTTTGCGGGGTGCTTATTTTTAATAATTTTACATCTACTTAAATTTAAGGCAAATGTTTGTAAATCAATCAGCATCAGCTGTTGCAATGCCTGAGCTTAATATTCTGTACACTTAAGACTTGAATTAATTTAGTAAGTTTATGCTGTGTGCTTGCATACATATGTTAATATATATTAATATTTAAATTAAAACAAAAACTTCAAAAACTAAGCAGCAAGCATTAATTATAAAAATAAAAAAAAACTGCTGCCAGTTTTTATGATAATATAATTATTCAAAAAACCAAACATCATCAGATAAATAACTAGAATTTAAAAAAAAACTTCACATAAACATACAAGATAAAAAATAAAAAATACGAGCAACACATTCATTTGTAAATTGCTTTCAATATTTATTGAACTCTGTCAAATTTTGAATGTTTTGCCTTGATTTTGATGTATTTGTTTTTCTGCTGAGTGACGGTAAAAAATTGAAATCATTAATTTTGCTTTTTATATATAAATTTCTACTTTTTTTTTTTGTTTGTTATTTTAAGGGGTACTCTAACTAATGCGCAGCTTTAATTTTTATATTTGCTGCTAACAAAGAGTATTTTGCTGTCAGTTATCAGTCATTGTTTTCGATTGAGCAATTTTTTTAGATACAAGTATTTTTTAATTTTTAGTAAAAATTTTGTACAGTTTTTGTTAATTTTTGATATGGTTTTTTAATAGATATCTTTGAAAAAAGTATATTTTTATATTTTTTGTGAAATATTTTAAGATATATAAATAAAATTGTTCTCTGCAATTTAATATATTTTGTTAAAAAAAAATGAGTAAAATGAAACAAAACTATTATTACTAGCAGGCCACAGTGATCCGCAGCTTCGACCCGGACGCTCTTTATCAATTAGCTTTGTAAGTCCTTTTGAATATTCTAAAAAATATGCATTAAAAAAAATGCCTTAAAATGAAGTAAGAGAATCTGTAGCAGTTCAATATTCTCCGACAAATAAAATATGCTTTAATCAAATCAAAAAAATTAAAAAAAAAAACAAATTGGACATTCAGCCCTTGAAAGGACTTTGACCGAGCTTCTTATGATCAATTGTGTTGTGTGTGTTATTATATATTTGCAAACAATTGACCGAGCACTGGACCTATATGTTTTATGCCGACTCCGAACGGCTAAAGTTCATGTTCTCAAGAAGCTTTATATGCAGAGAGGTCTGCAGAGAGGTGGTGACCCATCAGAAAAATTTTTTTATTGAAAAAACCTTTGAGACCGAGGGGTACTATATGACCCCAACGAATTTTTACTTATTGTCGCTTAAATTATAATAAGTCCGGTAATTTATTGCTTGAATCTTGTTTTAAAAACTTCATAGAGTCTGGCAAAATCGGCAACCTGACAGCTTATCAGATGGATTTTTTATTTTTTGCGCGCAAACTGTGCTATTTATGCTGCTCCAGTATTTTGCTAATAAATCTTATAAAGTGGCGAAGATCCTTACAAACGTAAATGTAAGTTGTGAATTTTGAAATGTTTTATTGGAAAAATATCGAACTCACTAAATATGTCTAGTAGTCCTTACAAAATTCAGAAAATTAAATGGGGTCGTACATGACCGCATCGGTTTCAACTAAAACTTTTTGAGATATTATTTCAAAAAAACCGAAAATGTGTGCCTTTTTTCCTTCTCTTGTATTTTCTACAGTTTTGATATCATAAAATGCCAGAAAAAAAATTCAATTTTCGTAAAGAGAAGGATATGATGGAAATATGCAAAATTTTCGAAGCTGACGGCAGTGAAGAAGAAGTAGAACCATTGAACGCAGAAGTTATTGATCGTTTAATGGAATGCACGTTAACTGATTTTGATCAATCATCTACATCCTCCGCGGCATTAAACATTGCACCACTGACTGCCGTTGAGAATGTCTTCGACGATTTTGTTCCTTTCAGATGGCGTTGGCATTCATTTACAAAAGTTCTGCTCTCTGATGAAAATTGCGACGGCACACCAATATCTCTTTTCGAAAATGTGACTCAGATCGAAACGCTCTTACTTCTAATAAATAAGCAAAGTGAACTTTTATGTTTCGCAAAAAGAATGGTTTTTTCTATAGCAATTGTAAGCTAAAAGCATTCCTCAGAATAACTAACATAGTGAGTTTTCATGTACTGCCTTCTATCAGATATTATTGGTCTAGCGATCCTGATTTGTGTGTACTTTTTATAGCAAATACCATGACTCATTATCGATATCTTATTATCCGAACAAATTAATATTTCGCAGACAATGCTTTCAACCACCGAGAAATGATATCAGACACAATAGAGTATTTAAGGTGAGGCCATTGTTCGACCACTTCAATAACCATCACAACAGCAATCCATTGACGAAAATTAAATGAAGCAATACGTCAAAAGAAAGCCAATACAGTGGGGTTTCAAATGTTGGTGCCGGTGTAATGCTTAAACTGGCTATCTTTATCAAATTGATATGTATCTTGGTAAAAAAGCAACGCACACTGAAGGTACCTTGGGTGAATCAATGATATTTTCACTTACGGCAGGCTTCGAAAAAACTGGTTGCGAATTTAATTTAGATAATTTTTTTCAACTCTCTATTCTACAATATAAATTGTCTCAAAGGAAATTATGGCCTGTGGAACTGTTCGCATTAATAGGCAAAGGAACCAAACATCGTGGCTGTTTCACACTATATCACAAAAAAATTGGCGTTGCTGATAAAGAAAATTAATATCTAAATTTTGCTCTGTAAAGTGTGTGTACTAATTTCTTAAATTTGAAATTTAATTGAATTGAAAACATAGTTTGCTTGTTATTTCTTATTAAAAATGATTTCAAACCCATTATAGATCATACTACGGCAAATTCGTAAAAAGCTTTACTTGAAACCAATGGGGACGTATATGACCCCACTAAAAAGGGGTAAAAAGGAGTTTTCCAAAATTTCCAGACCTAATTTTTTTTTCTTAATTTATCCATGCGAAAACCAAATACGAAGTAATTTTTAAGATATCTTTAACGGTCTAGGCTTCGGTCTCAAGGGGCTAATCAAATCAAAAACTTTAATTCTGGCACTTCCGTTCAGCCCATAAAAACTCTGAAATCAATATGTCCTTAAAGATAACAGAAACCATGACAGAAGCCAATTCCATTCGCATGTTTTCTATGAGGTTTGACAATTGTGGCAATGAGAAAAAGAGAGCAGTCCGAAATGCATCTACTTTCTTTTATTTTAAACATGCTAATAAAATTAAAATTATTTTTCAATTAATGCAAAGAACTCCAAGCAGTGTTGCCAGAAGAGGCTTTCTACAGGATTGTTCTACTGAACTTTTCGAGCTAAAAGGGAAAAACAGGCTTAAACATGGGGGAAAATAATGTTGCATGCATTATTATGTGAAAAAATTGTATATTTCAAATGTCACTGTTTTATGAATTTTTCATTTCATAAACATATACCTACCAATATTTAAATACATATAAAAATTATCTGCATCAGTCAGGAACTATACTTTCTACTAATGAAAATTTTGCCATAACAATAGCTGAATATGGAAAATGAACAAGTTTTTATTATTTATTTATGTTTATTTTTTTTTTATTATTCAAATCAGAGCTTAATTTTATAAAATTTTACGCTGGACAAAATTTAGGATTCGTGTAATATATTTATAGATGGAATGATGGATCGGTCTTCAAAAAAATAAATAAAAAAAAAATTGTAAAAAAGCGTATTTAAAGATGACCTCCGACAACTTGAAATAATTCTTTTAGACCACAGTAAAACCTTTTTTTTTTTTTTTCATTTTTTTTTTCACAGGTTCGGTGTAAACATAAAAACACCGAAAACGTGTTTTAGTCCTCCAAGGCACAGTGTACTTTTTTGACACTTTTTTTGATATTAAATCTATAACTTTTGAACCACTTGAGATTTTTCATCCCAGTTTTTTTTTTTGAGTTTAGGCATTACAGAAAATGTTCCAAAAATTTTTGGTTTTTTAACAGGGTGGTTCAAAACATGATTTTTTTGTTTGATTTTTTTTTTTAAATGACTTTAACGGTATTTTTTAAACTAACATTCAGTTAATAAGGCTTAATCTATTTTTCTTTTCAAACTAACACAATTTTATGAAAAATAAGATACAATGTTTTTAATTGTGCCTAATAAAAATATCAGTATTGCCTGAAAACATACCTTACTAAAAGTATAAATTTTCACATTTTTTGAAATTCATACATAAAGAAATTTTTATTGGTTTTTTCATTATTTTATTAAAAGATCTTTGATTTCATCAAAATTATTTTTAGAAAAGTTTATATTTTGTACATTTTTGTGTCGTAGTAATGTTATTTATGGGTCCGACGATATCATTAGCATTGTAATTGAGTCAGTATTTTGGTTCTTCCTACTATTTTTTCTTGTCTGGCTTAATCCAAAATTCTTGTAGTCCTTATTTTTGGCCTTCTCCTATAGCTCACAAATTGGGAAAAAATTATATTTTATTTTATCCTTTCCATGGCACAAAATTTTATGAAGAGTTTGAGTTATATCCTTCCAACTTCCATATAAATTTGTGTGCAAGTTCTGCGTTTCTTTAGCTTTGCGACAATGTGTTGATGAGAATTGATGGCAATCAAAATTTTTTTTAAATTTCTTAAAAGCTCCACATTGATTTTTGTTAATGATGCTGTCACTGCAACATCTTCAAAAAAACGCCTGCAACATCTTCAAAAAATAGTTGCCATCGTTTCTATTTCCAAAGCCATGCTAAGGGAAATTAATGCATAGCCCGGTTTCTTCTTTAAACTCATCTTGAACTCTTTTCTTTTCCTCAGCTATAAAGTTATTTCTTGTTTCCATATAATAATTAATAAAAAGTGAGAGTTGGCCTACACTCTAAGAACAAATGGCGAGATTTCACTACAATTATTGCTGGCAATACTTTAACAGCAATTACTGTAGTAAAATCCCGCAGCACAAAATAAAGAATATTATCTCTCAGTGAGAGAGACTCTCACTCCTCTCTCTCTCTCTCTTTCAAATATCCTCCTAATATTTTCTCTCGCGCTCTTCCAAATACAGTTCATTGGTAAATAACAATGCTGAAATTGCGTGTTACTTATCCTACTTGTTCTTTATTGATTACTTATTAATTAACATTTAATTTTTTAATAAGTAATCAACATTCAAACACATTCATTAGTTTGTTTTTATCATTACATGGAATAACATCACCACATTGATGTTGTTCCATGTGGTGATCAGTGTTGCCAGAAAGTTTTGAGAAAAGAAGCTAGATGGCCTTTAAAAAATGGCTAGAAAAGGCTAGATGGCTTTAAAAAAAAAGCTAAAAAAAGGCTAGATTTGTTAACGCTATTATACCCTAAACATGTAAGGTCAGGGTATATTGACTTTGTGCAAACGTTTGTAACGCATAGAAATAAGCGAGTCCGGTATAGAAAAGTATATATTCCTGATCAGTGTCACCTCTTGAGTCGAGCTAACCATGTCCGTCCGTCCGTCTGTCTATGTGTTATCTGTTAATATAGGTTAAGAAGGAGATGAGATTGGTACACATGTTCACATGAACCCAAGCATCTACACTATTGAATATTTTTAGAATCCGCCCACGGACACGCTTACTTCCCATACAACTAACAATAAAAATCGCTGTATAGATGGTTGTAATTAAGCTACCGAAATAAAATTTAAATGTATTTATTTTGTATCAAAACGTAGACGTACACAAAAAATTGGCGTGCTCTACCCATGAACATGCCCACCTCCCATACAACTCCAACATTGAAAACACTATTATAAAGACCCTTTTATTTGAACTACAGGGATTAAACTTATCAGATATGTATTTTATATTAAAACTTAGATGTGTACTTAGATGTAAAATAGTCGTCATTCGCCCTTAAACACGCCCACCTCCCATACAACCCATTATAGTAAAAACGCTATAAAGAGGTTTATATGAGCCAAAAATATAAAACTTGGTATTGAGATTGTTGTATCAAAACTAAGATGTGTTCACAAACTGAGCGACATCCGCCCATAAACATGCTCATCTCCCATGAAACCCACAATATGGAAAACACAATAGAAACGTTTATATTTGGCCTACAGAGATAAAACTTGGTATGAGATCATAGTATATAAAACTAAGGTGTGCTCACAACAAAAGGCGTAATCCACCTACGAACGCGCTTTCCTCCCATACAACCTTCATTAGTAAAACCTATATAGTTCTATAAATACAGGAATTTTAAACAAAAATAGGAAGTTACTTCTATTTGTTTTAGTATTTTAATATATAGTTTATTTAAATATAATAGGAGGTCTAGGGTATTTCATAGTCGGACTAGACTTTCTTTACTCGTTTTCTTTTAAGAACAGTTGAATACGGTTTCTTTTCTAGTTTTTTTTTTGAAATTTCGTTGTACTAAGAATTCTTTCTACCTCAGCGTTGCTTAATGCTAAAATAATAAAACTAAAAATCAAATCTGATAGCTCTTGGAACGGATCTTCATTCAATGAATCTCTAGCTTCTGCCCAGCTAGATTCCTATTCTACTTGTGATTTACAATTTTTTGCCATTATATTTCAATTATAGTTATTTCTTCTGTAGAGTAACTGGAGTTTTCTTTCTCTATAACAGAAAATATTTGGGTTTAACCACTATAAAAGAATAAAAAGAGCAATAGAAGATTTACACTTTCAAAATTGCAACGTCAGAAAAATTGGATGTAGTAATGCATCTTTAAGCAATATATTAAAAAAGGCTAGAAAAGGCTAGAAAAAAACAAAAAAAGGCTAAAAAAAAGGCTAGAGGCTAGATGGTAATTTTCGAGGCTAGACAACAAAAAAAAAGGCTAGATCTAGCCTCAAAAAGGCTAGATTGGCAACACTGGTGGTGATCAAGACTAACTGACGTAAAATAATGTATCTGTTATAGCCTAGACACATTGACTGCGGCTGCAGCATTGCGTCAAACGTCAAATTTTTTTTACATGCTTTTCTTATGGAGGTGAATGTGGTGAAAATGTTGCAACGACAATGCGTCATTGCAGCAATGTTGCTGTCGTCGATTTAGAACTTTTTCTATTTTGACGTGCGACAAGAGTAAGAACATCGGCATTTGTTAATGTTTTCGTTTAATTTCGTGCTTCTCTTGTGTTTTTTATTGTTCATTCTCATTGTGTTTGTGTTATATGTTTGTTTTTTAATGATTATTCGATGTTTAATAATAAAAATATATGAAAATACGGCTTATCGTGCTGCACCCAAATTAATCAAGTCGTAGACAACATGCCAACATTTTCGTTTTCACCTCGTGTTGTTGTGTTGCAGCCGCAGTCAATGTGTCTAGGCTATTAAAAATATGAATTCATGTAGAGAGCGTACTGAGCGAGAACCAGCTGTTATAGCCAGTGTTGCCGGAGTAAATTTATGTTTATATCCAAAACACAAAATAAAAATAGCCAAAATGTCAAAAAAATAGCCAAAAGATTTATTAATTGTATTAGAAAAAAAGAAACAAAACTAACATTCATACCTTATTTAACTAACTTGTTTTTTGTACCGTTTTTTACTGGAAATAGATTTACAAACATGTTTGTTTTTAAATATGTTATATAAAATTAAAAATATACCCGGATGATTCTCAGATGAGCTCAAAGGCAATTGCTTGATCTTCCAAGCTGATCTTCGCTGGCGCTTCACAGGCAATTGAAAATGTTATATGTAAAATAAAAAAAGAATTTTCGCCGGAATGCAAAAACATAAAAAAAATTAGCCAAATGAAAAATAAAATCGCCAAATAGCCAAAACTGATCACGATAAAAAAAAAGCCACTTTTGGCTATAAATAGCCAAAACGGCAACACTGGTTATAGCGTAAAATCTCGCTTAAGGAGCGTTCAATGGTTTTTTGAGTGAAAACTCGCTGAACTAGCGATAAAATACGCTTCATTTTGGCTGAATTGGAAAATCTCGCTGCGTTGAGTGCTATTTTTTAAAAATCATCAATAAACGCGTGAAATTTCACAGCAATTATTGTAGTGATATTACAATCAGTTTTTAGAGTGTACCCTACACTATATTTAAAAATTGTTTTGAAATTGGATGGACTACGTCAATGGTTTCTATCAATATCACGATAATTTTAGTACTTTAGAATTGATAAAAAACATACCAAGTTTTGTCACTTTTAGCTCAATTTTAAGCATGGTTTTTGAGTTTTCTCTATTTTGGGTAGTATTGGAGATGGACGTATTTGTGATGCTCATCTTAGAATTGGTATAACATATGCTCGTATCGAATTTTGTGTGTCTATTTCAATTATTAAACCATATTTACAGTTTTTCTATACTGGGTGGTATAGAAGGTGGAATGGTATGGACATTTTTTCATATGTTTCTTAATATTTTTCTTAAATTGGCATAACTTTAATTTCGTTTTTGCAAAGCGGTAAAGTCAAACAGATTTTTGATAAAGCCTTCATATGTCCGGAATTATCTAAAAATTCAATGAGTTTTTTATAAAATGGAATGTTCTACATCGCGAATTTCCGGGAAAAAACCCTATTTGGCACAAAAGCCCACTCTGATGTATGCCATTCTGGATTCCTATGCATTCTTTTAATTAAAAGTTTACCGAAAGTTGAAAAATAGTTTAAAAAAATGGTTTTAAGTTATAGTTTATTGTAAACAAACTTAAAACAAATACAATATTATTGATAAATAAAAACAATAGATATTAAATACAAACATTTTATAAAAAACCGCATTAAAAAATCTCAAATGGTTTTTTCACGACATTGTTCAAAAGTTGAAAAGAAATATCAAAATTTTCACTTCTTGAAAAATTTCCAAAGTTTGAAGCATATATCTTTTCAGGTGTTGAAGGAAGCTAAAATAAAAAATTAAACTAATAAAATATGGACATTTTTTAGTAATAAATAGGAAAAAATTTTAGAATTCCGTTCAAAAATTGCGCTGTGCGTCGATCAGATGTTCCGATAACCTTTGGACGGTCGAATGTGGTCAACTACATTTATGTGTGTTTATATTGGAAAATAGAGTTGTAAGTGTCAAACTCAAACGTGATTACAAATCAAAGGAGAAGTTAAGAAATTTGAAATTTTTTCATTTTAACTAAGATCGAAAAAGGTCTGGCCAGAACCATCTGATCGAAGAAGAAATAAGCATTTATCGCTTTAAAGAACCACAGCACGACCTATTTTGAACAACAATTAAAACACCTCACAGCGTGTTTTATTATAAAACACCTATAAAACAATGTAAAGGTCAAAACACAGCATGGGAAAAAATGAAGGGTCGCAACCCCGAATACTGTCAAAACTTCTTTTTTGGAACAAGAACAAAAGTGAAGTCAAATTGAAAGTAAAAAAAGGAAAAAAATGGTAGAAGTTTGAGCAGAAACGTCAACTATAAAACGTGTTTAAGATTCGGTGTTAACATAGTATAAAGTAATGATATTAGTTAAAATGGACTTAATTAACCTAACCCTTTTCCTCTCATAGCTTTTGAACTTCAGAAGAAGTGTAGAAATTTTTAAGAAGTTTCAATTTATTAGGAAATAATTCGATTTAATAAGGGATTTAACTTGAAACAAGGCTAACCAGTTGAATATGGTTTTGGAAGTTCAAAAGCACTAAGAGGAACAATTCTTTTTAATGATAGATCCTTTTCTAAGATTCCTTAGATTCCATTTTCTAAGAACAATTTCTAGTTTGGCAGTTTAAGTAGGTCCAAAAAAATTTGTATACCCTAAACCTGAAAGGTCAGGGTAAATTAACTTTGTGCAAACGTTTGTAACGCATAGAACGAAGCGAGTCCGGTATAGAAAAGTATATATATTCTTGATCAGCGTCACCTCGTGAGTAGAGCTATTTATGTCCGTCCGTCTGTCCGTCTGTCCGTCTGTCCGTCTGTGTGTTTGTTGTCCGTAAACAAAGGATAAGAAGAAGGAGTTGAGATAATTGGATGAAACTTGGTACACATGGCAACATGGAGTCAAGGATCTGCAATATTTTCGGAATCCGCCCACGGACACGTCTACCTCCCATACAACGCAAAAATTTAAAACTGCATAAATCAGCTCATTGTTAACCTATACCTATAAAATTTAGTACGTATGTGTTTTATATCAACACAAAGTCGTCTTCGAAAAATGTACGTCATCCGCCCACGGACACGCCCACCTCCCATACAACACAAAAATTGAAAACACAATAAATAAGCCTCTGTTTAACATACAGAGATGAAATTTGACACATATGTTTATTATAACAAAAAACAAAGTTTTGAAATATAGACATCATTCGCCCACGGACACGCCTACCTTCCATACAAAGCAAAAATTTAAAACTGGATTAATTAGCTCATAATTAACCTACAACAATAAAATTTGTTGTTTTCCTGTTTTATGTAAACACAAAGATGTCTTCGAAATATAGATATTATCCGCGCACGAACACGTCCACCTCCCATACGACCCATAAATTGAAAACGCAATAAGTAAACCTCTGTTTAGCCTACAGAGATAAAATTTGGCACATGTGTTTTTTACGAGAATACAAAGATGGTTTCGAAAAATTTACGTCATCCGCCCACGGACACGCCTACCTCCCATACAACCCAAAAAGCTTAAAACTCAATAAATAAGGTTATATTTGTCATAGAGAGATCAAATTGGGTACGTATGTATTTTGTACCAAAACTAAGGTGTGTTCAAAAATTGGGAGTAATCAGTCTATGAAAACGCCCACCTTCCATAGCAAAAGCATAATAAAGCTTTCACTGTGAGCTATAGGAATAAAACTTGGTATGTGTAAATTTTTCATCAACATTTAAATGCATATAAAATATAGGCCACCCACGGACACGCCCATTTTCAATATTATTTTTTTTTTTTTTTTTTTTTGTAAAAAAGTAGGTTTAGGGTATTTCATAGTCGGCCTAGACCGACTTTAGACTTTCTTTACTTGTTTTTATTTTGAGCTGTCTCAAAGATATTTTTAAAATAAGGGGGCACTTTTCAAACATTCTTTTCGGCCCACTCCAATATACAATAATTAAATGAAATATATATATATATTTTTAACAACCAAATAATTAATAATTAACTACCAATTAAGTAATTAATAAGTATGAAATAAAATTATATGAAACACTTGGACTTTTACACTTTTTAAAAAGGAGAAAAACGGAAAAATTTTCAGTCAAAAACGGGAAAAACTTCTGGAAAAACATGGGTTAAACGGGAATGATACCGAACAAAATCTGAGAGCTCCAACACGTGTTGATTACTCTTTGAATGAGAGAGAAGAGCGCGACAACTTCAAAATGTACAGTACAGAGACAACAAATGTCAAACGAAACAAACAAAACTGCCTGCTGTATTTTTTTTTTTTCCTACGCAGGGTTGTCTAGGGTTTTCATTTTTTTCAAATTGCATCTTTTAATTATCAAATGGCAATAACTATTGTAATTTAAGGTCACCGTTAAAAAAAGCTTATATATTGGGTAATAAAAATATATTATTTTTCTATATTGTCCTAAAAAAGAGTTATTTAAAGCTTTGCTGACTTAGAGCTAGAGAAACTTTCTTGAGATAACACTTCCGCAAAATTTTCATTTTGATATTGCTAGTCATTTAATATTACTTAAATGAATGAGAAAATTTAATCATCTGCTGTTTTGATGCCATTATTATACCATTTCAGAAAGGTTCTTCAGGTAATTTTCACTAAATTTCTATGTCCTTTGTGGAACATTTTGAGTTGAGTTTAAATGTTAAAGCAAACTTACTTAAGAGCCACAACATTAAAGAACACCTGTGCGTAGCCTGTAATCGTACATCTGCGTTTACCTTTAGATAATGAACATATAAATGTGCCAAACTAACGACCCATAAGAATGACTCACAAGGATATGATAAACTTTTAGTGTTTGTCCCAAAAATTATTGTGCAGTGAGTGATACATAAGATATGTGTTATCTTCAATGAAGTCAAACTTAAGCCTGCTCGACCTTTGTCTGGCTTGCTAATGAGAAGATGTTGTTGGTGAAAGCAACGCAACATATGGCAATTCTTAAAGTGGTACATAACATTTGCGGCAGAGAAAATAGACCTTTTTTTAAAAGTTCATAACTCAGTTTCAAACGAATATTTTTCCAAAATTGAACAAATTACAAGAAAAAATATTAAAAAAATATATATTTTTCACTGCAACATGGTTTTATATAGCTCCAAACTGGCGGCAGAGAAAAAAACGGGGCCTCGCAAAAATTGTCCGATCTGAAAAAAACATGACTTTTTTAAATCTTAACAAAATTGGTTATCGTATGACAGGAGCTTTTTTAAATTTTTGGTAATGTTCCAAATTTAAAGTGTATTTTTTCGAAAAAAATATCGACTTTAAAAATACATACAAAATCGAAAAAAAATTTTTAAAATAAAGCTCGTTTAAAACAGAATAAACAAAAAAATTTCGTCAAAAAATGAACACGCTAGTGCCGCAACCAGTACGAAAAACATGGTTTCGAGATAAACGAGTTCAAAGTTTGTGAACAAAGAAAAATAAAAATGCGCCCTAACTAATCCGGCTGTAACTTTTGAACCCGTAGGAGTTTTTCCATGAAATTTTTTTCATAGAATCTTAAGAATTTACTTAAATACAAAATTAAAAAAAGTCGATTTAAAAAAAACGGCCAATGTCATGTTCCCCTTAAAAAAATCTTGATTACACAAAACAAAAATAAAATTTATTATTAAACGTTACACACAGTAAAATTAATATTCTGGAAAAATTAAAAAAAAAAAATTGGCTTGTAATACAAATTTATAAAAGTTACAAAACTATACCAATTATTGCAAAAACTAAAATTAAAGAGCAACAAAATAAAAATTAAGTTAAGTAATAATAAATTAAAAAAAAAACAACAACAAAACAAAACAAAAAATAACTGCACAACAATGGAAGGTTTGTAATTTCAGTTATCTGTCGATTGTTATTTTTAGATTGCTAGTCAGGCGGACAGGACAGCAGCACACAAGCATCTTAATATATAAAAGACAAGCGTCCTGCTCCGTGCCCTATATCGTAAAACATGTTTAGCCTGGACCAGAACCTATATCGTAAAACCTGTTCAGCCTGTACCAGAACCTGTTAGAAAATTATCCATATGAAATGTTTGTACTTACTAAACCTTTTGCTCTATATCGTAAAACATGTTTAGCCTGGACCAGAACCTGTTGTAAAATTATCCAATTGAAATGTTTGTACTTACTAAACCTTTTAAGACCTGTTCACAATGGACCAGAACCTGTTATTAAATTATGTATTGGAAATCTTTGTACTTTAAGACTATCGTCATTTTCCTCAACTACTATACATCAAACATCATGTCTTGCTATTACAGTGCTTCTTAATTAACAGAACCGCAACCTATTCGGTCTGCATAAACTGAACAGCAATTATTACATTCAGTGACGTTGGTGTCAATTGATATTGCTAGAATTAAATCACAATGTTCGGTCTTCTGATCCAAGTTTTAGCGATTGGCTACTCAAGTAAGGAAATGGAGATGAAGATATCATAGAAATTCCAGATTATTTTGTTTGTAAAGGTTCGCTTATTAACCCTTTCAATGGCTTGCCTAGACTAATCGTGGACAATGTGTTTGAGCTTATATTGCCATCATTTAAGCAATAAAAAGATTAAAAAACTTCCCTCTGATTTTTACATGAGCTGCTTTGCTTTTGGCAGGCTGTCTAATGTAATGGACAAAACCACGATAACGTTGTATTATAATATTTTAGTTCAACTAAAACAACCGGAGAGAAATGCAAATGCGTTATTTATGCAAATGTTATTATAAAAAAAAAAATTATGGTGATCGTGGCGGGCAGGTTAAGTGTCTGGCTTAGTACGCTCGGAGCCCGAGTTCGATCCCCAGTCGCGGCGAAAAGTTTTTTCAATAAAAAATTTTTCAGATCGGTCACCACCTCTCTGCAGACAATGGCAAACCTCAGAGAATAAATAATGCCATGTAAAGCTTCTTGAGAACATGAACTTTAGCCGTTCAGAGTCGGCATAAAACGTGTAGGTCCAGTTCTCGGTTAATTGTGTGCAAACATTTAATAACACACATAACACAATTGATGATAAGAAGCTCGGTCAAAGTCCTTTCAAGGGCTGAAATGGCCAATTTGTTTTTTTTTTTTTTATTATAAAAAATTATACTTTGCACACCAATCACAATACTCACTTTATTTGCAAAATTTATTAACACGCTATATAAAAAAATTGAAGGCTACTGTTGGGCATAAAATCGAAAATCTAACTAAGTTAAACGTTATATATCTCCCTAAAATTATTTTTGTCATGTTGGCACAACTTCATAGCACCAACCTATTTGATTTTAGAAAAAAACTTTGGAAAATAAAAAAAAAAATTTTTCCGAAGTGTCCAATATAATGGACAAGTGCATTGAAAGGGTTAAATAGATTTTTGGCGATACTTTGAGTCCGAATATCATCAACCATTATTCCAAAATTGCTATCCTGTACCCAAAAAATTCCGAAGTGAACGAAGTCAACGAGCAAATTCTAAATATTTTAGTTGGTGACACAGTGAGAGATTTGAGCACGGATTAAATTGAAGGCAGTGATGATAGCGATAAACAAAATTGCCCTGCCGAGTTTTTGAATAAATTTTATCCTTTAGGAATGCCACTGCATAAGTTAAACCTCAAAATTGGAAGTATTATAATTCTTCTTCGAAATTTCCATACCAAAAGAGATATCTGTAATGGAAGGTGGTTAGTTTTGAAAAACCTAAAAACTTTATTTATCATCGCACAAGTATTGACAGGTGCACTGGCGAACATTAAATAGTTTTCATACCTACAATTGATTTGGCCCCGACAAACACAGATTTGCTTTTCACTCTCCGGAGGCGACAATTTCCAGTTAAACTGACATTTTCAATTAACATAAATAAATTGCAAGGTTAAATATTGCAAAAAGTAGGAGTTGTTCTAAAAGAACTGGTATTTAGTCATGGGCAGTTTTAGCGGGCTGATGATGTAAAACTAAGCATTATAGATGGCAAGGTACAAGGTTAATTGGTTAAAATTCTAAAGCATGGTTTTCACTATGGCAATTTCAATGGTCAGTTGTTGTCAGTCGCATGAAAAATGCCAACACGTTGTCATTTTTTTCTGTTTAACAATGGCGAAAAATAGGAAAAACTGATCCCTTCACATGTTTATAGCAAAAAGTGCAAAAAAAAATGTTATTTATGTGATTTTTTAAACTTTTAAATTTCCTGTCAAACAAAAATGACTAAGGGCCAGTTTTTCAGTGCGGGTTTAAACTCGAGTCAAATTAAACTGAGATTAATTCACCAAAAAGAGATGTGAAACTCTGTTTAACTAGATATTGTAGCATTCGTTTAAGTTGAATTGACTTAAATTATCATATGATGTGTTGTGTTTTGCTTAAACCGAGCTTAAACGTCCAATTTTGGTGAGTTAACCTTGGTTTAATTTGACTAGAGATTACACCCGCACTGAAAAACTGGCCCTAAGTGAAAACCAAGCATAAGAATTTTTTTACTAGAAATGTTTTATATACGGAAGTTTTATAAAAATAATTTAATAAACATGTTTTCAAATAAAAACCTTTGTATATAAATCCAATAAATTTTTGTCGCATTTTGTACTCTAAATGGTTCCTTCCCGTCGTAGGACGGGCTTTTACACTAGTATGTAAATAAAAGCAATGTGTGTAACTTATGAACAACAGCAACAACACGAACAATAATAAAAGCAAGAGTTGTGGCAACAACACAAAAAAAAAAAAAAAAACAAAAACAATAAAACAAAGCACAAGTCATGTACGTGCAACACCCTGTATAAACAACTATAATCAAAGAATGCCGCAAAGTGTTGGCAGAAGTGTTATTGGTACAACACCATTTTGTTGTTGTTGCTATTGTTGCTGTTGTTGTTGTTAATGTTGATGTTTTTGCTGCTGTTGCAATTGCAAATTGTAGCGCATAATTACGAGCAGCATGCTAGCAATAAAAACAATCCCACAACAACAACAACAGCAACCAGCAACACAACCATAGCAAAACTTGGCAACAACTCACAGCTCATGCCGCCGTTTTTATTATTTATTTGTTGTTGTGTTTTACAACAAATGCAGTTGAAATCGCATAAAATATGCGCGCTAATTATACATGTGTGTCTGCTTGTGTATATGTGTGCGTGTGTGTGTGTGTGTGTGTGTGTGTGTGTGTTTGTTTATATGTTTGCTACTTATATTCTGTGATTGTGAAATTGTATATTGTTTGCAAATTACTCTCCCTTTTGCCACTCACATGCAAAAAGTTCAGCAACATTTTATGGCAAATCTTTGTTGTTCAAAGTTTTTGCTTCTTTTTCGTTTCGTGTTTTTTTTTCTTGCCATGTATTACAGTGTTTCGTTCTTCAAATCATTGCTTCCCGGCTTTAGTTTTTCATTTCCTGCCCACAATGCCGTGTTGACGTACAATTCAAGATTTGAAAGTTTTCATGTCGGGGCTGCACCTTCGCGACTCTTCGTCATAGCACGCTGCAGACGTTTTTTGCATCAATTCGGCCTCTTCTGTGGCAAGGACTGGCAGGACGACGGCTACTATCAACGTTTGACTAATGGTTGCGTGTTGCTGCCGGGCGTCACAATCTGGCAACGCTCAACACTGAAGTTTTACAAATGATTTCAATTGTTTGGCTGTCGGTGTGTGTTTATGTTTTTGTCTGTATGTGTGTGTTTGTGCGTCTGGCAAGAAAGAATGCAAGAATTTCAATTTTATTTCAACTTCAAGTTTTGTAATATTTTTTTTTTTTGGTTTTTGTGGTCTGGTCAGTGTTTGCTGCTACCCAATGTGCACAAAAACGGATGCGGATCCGTTTCGAACCCGTTACGAGTCCGTCAGAGCGGAATTTGTTTTTTTTATGTTTCGACGGATCAGTTTCGAACCCGTTACGAGTCCGTCGACGCGGAATCGTTTTTTCATGTTTTGACGGATCCGTTTCGAACCCGTTACGAGTCCGTCGACGCGGAATTGTTTTTTTTATGTTCTGAATGACCCGTTTCGAACCCGTTACGAGTTCAACGACACGGAATCGTTTTTTTATGTTTTGACGGACCCGTTTCGAACCCGTTACGAGTCCGTCGACGCGGAATCGTTTTTTTATGTTTTGACTGACCCGTTTCGAACCCGTTACGAGTTCGTCGACGCGGAATCGTTTTTTTATGTTTTGATGGACCCGTTTCGAACCCGTTACGAGTCCGTCGACGCGGAATCGTTTTTTTATGTTTTGACGGATCCGTTTCGAACCCGTTACGAGTCCGTCGACGAGGAATCGTTTTTTATGTTTTGAAATAATATTCAGAACTTAAACATTAATCAACCATCGCGTTTCGATTTTAGAAAACGTTTTATAAATTGAAATTACTTCTCATATAATTTGAAAAAAGCAAAATTTAAATAAATTTTAGCAATAATTTGCTTACTTATTATAAATTCAAATAGCAAATTTTGAATTGATTCAAGCAAAAAGGTGTTTGGTTATTGAAAAACAAAAAAAAAATTCGGACTGACTCATGTCTATAATAAAGAGAGAAAAAGATTGAATTTTCCTTTTTCTTCTTTGTTTTTCGTTTCTTCTTTCTCATCAGTCAGAATTTGTTTCTATTTGTTTTGTTTGTCGCGTGCCTTTGATCAAATAGGTTATGTGTTAAAGTGGACAGCACAATTTTATTTTATGTACCTATATATTTTAATAATAAATAACAAATATTGTGTTGAGCTGTGTTTATTATTAAGGTAAAAAAGTGTGGACTTGTATAGTTTTTGATAGAACTTTGCAAAACAATTTAAAGTGTTAAAAACTATTTCGCAAAAAGAAACGCACTTGAAACGGCGTGCCTTGCTTTGTTTTGTTGTTGTTGTTTGTTGCCGCTATGTAACTGGTATTTCTATCGACTGCTTCTGTTCGTGTCAAAGCAAATGCAAAAAAAAAGGCACATGAAAAAAACGGCGTCACTTGCATTGCTTTAGCGTTGTTGTTTTGTAGTTTTTATATTTGTCACTGTTGATCAAGGTTGCCAGTTAAAATTCGTAATAATTCCCACGAAAATTGGCTTTTCATACAGCACCATAAATTAATAACACCTAAATTACCATGGTTTTATTATTAATTAACTTGGCTAAGATACGATTCGCGTTCAACTTAAGTGGTAAAAACCCACAAGCCTACTTGAGGACGTGTCTGCATGCTGTTTTCTCTGATGAATTAGCACAAAAGGTGATCTGGCTGGGCATGAAGGAGAAAAAAGCGGCCAAAAATTTAATTGTCGTTGCAACTTTCCGAGCTAAAAAATGTTTTTAAGTGCAAGTACATAACATGTATTTGCGTGCGTTTGAAAGTTGAAAATTTTGTTGCAGAAAGCTTACGTTTGCATTGCACTCTGCTTCATTAATTCTTATATATTCCAAGTTTTCATTCGTCATTGACTTAACGCATATGCACGCAAATGAATGCTATGTGCTCGGTCCTTTAAATATAAAAATCTTTTATTTAATTTTCCTCAGGTGCATTTCAAAGAAAATACCCAAATGAAAGTAAATCGACAGTGGAGGACGTTGCCAAAAAGTTCTTCCATTACGCGAATGATCGCGTTACAAAGAAGAAGAAAACTGATTTTTCTTAAATTATTATTAATAATTATTAATAATTATTATTAAATTATTATAATATTTATAAATACAATTACTTTTACATATTTAATAAATTTAATATTAACATTTATACACATTATGTGAATTTTTGAATTGAAATAATAAAATCATAAAATTAAAATTTTGCAAAAATATTTCAATAAATTCAGAATGTTCCGCTTTGAATGCATATTGTTAAAAAAAACGGGTCCGTCGCGGATTCGTATTATTAAACAAAAACGAGTCCGTTGCGGAATCGTATTATTAAATAAAAACGAGTCCGTCGCGGATTCGCATTATTTAAAATAGCGAGTCCGTTGCGGATTCGCATTATTTAAAAAAACGAGTCCGTCGCGGACCCGCATTATTAAAAAAAACGAGTCCGAAACGGACGCGTATATGGAGTCCGTTTCGAGTTCGAAACGGATCCGTGGAAACTGTAAAAACGATTCGAATTTTTGAGAGGAATTTCATACGAAAACGGACCCGTAACGGATCCGAAACGCAATCCGTTTCGGAAAAAATGTACGAAGAAGTGAGTCCGTTTCGAATTCGAAACGGATCCGTTTGGCACACTGGGTACTTGTTGTTGTTGTTGTTGTTGTTGTTATTGTTTTTGTTGTATTTGTATGCGCACTTAATGTCAGTTGGAATGCAATGCAAAGGAAATTCCATTTTAAGGATTTTGTTTTCGTTGAAATTGTTGGCCACATTCGAAGTATTTCTTCAATTAAGTTGCTGCTCCGGGTTCTACTCAGTTCTACTGTTGCGAACATTCAGTTAATGATACTAAAGTGAGTGAAAGAAAACAAAACACAATACCTTAATATGTTTTTGATCTAGCATTTACTATATAAACAAAATATTATTTTTGGTTTTTTTTTAATTCTGTGTTTTATTTAGTTTTTAGAGCTTGTTATGGTTTAAATTTTATGAAGTGAACTTGGCAATAAAGTAGCTTTAAGAATGTTGACGATTTTTATGATAAGTTTAAAATTTAAAATTTTTGTTAAGTTAAAATTGTTTTTGTTTACAATGATATTTGTTGATTTTATAGAGTTAGGCTAGCTTTTATTTTATGAAGTCTTGGCTATAAACTGGATTAAGACTGATGAATCTTAATGATAAGTATAAAACAGTGCTAAACAGTTTCTAGACGCTAGAGGCTAAACATAGAAGAAATTTGCTGAAAACATTTGTTCAAATGAATACAATTTAAGCAACTGAATGAATCACAGTGAAAATCACGTTACTGGTGAGTTGGTATAGCTATCACGAAATAGCGGTTATCTAGTCAAGCTTTCTTATTCATGTTATCTCACTGTTTGTCTTCATAAAAGCACTAAGCCTAGAGCTGTATAAAGTTTAAAACATATTTTTAGAATTGCGAGGGTCATGGAAATTCAATTACTAGAAAACGCACATATCTGCCCTTACAACTGTTTTTGAATAATACTATTGTCCGATTTAAATTTGCTGCTCGTATTTGAAACACATTTGATACTTTGTATATCAGGTACATTGCCAGAGCAATATATTGCAAACAAATTTCTCTCCCACTTTTTGTAAGACAACGACTTATTTTCATCTCCACTGACTAAAGGACTGAAATTAAGAATATTACAAAGAACATTTTCAATTGTATTCAATATCATTGGAACTAGCAATTTTATTAATTGCATTCACACAGTTTTGCTGGCCGTGGCCAGGTGCGCTAAGTGTGTGGCGCGCGAGTGAGTGAACAAACCTCGACAGACCTGGGTTCGAATCACCATCTAACAAGCAAAAGGTTTTTGAATATAAATTAATTTTTCTGATCGGCCGTCACCTCTCTGCATACAATGGCAAACCTCAGAGAGTAACCAATGTCACGTAAAGCTTCTCTAGGTTAACACGCACATCATAGGTTTTCGCTTTCACCTGGTTTTACAAATTCCTGTATTACCCCAAATTCTTCTCTGATACTCTACAAAAACATCCAACCACTCTGTAGCTATTATAATAATTATGACAGTAGCCAACAATAAGGGGCACGTTGAATATGACAGACAGCCTAAAAGAAAACCGATAAATAAAATTATTTAATCAATAATGACTGAATAATGCTGCATCGTGAAAGCATTTGAAGAAAATTTAATTTCTTAAAGAACTCTTGTAGTTAGGATAGTTTTAATTCTAGTTAAAAAAAATTTGTACAACAAGTAATTAATATATAAAATCCATATCAAAATCAAAATCAAAATCAAAATCAAAATCAAAATCAAAATCAAAATCAAAATCAAAATCAAAATCAAAATCAAAATCAAAATCAAAATCAAAATCAAAATCAAAATCAAAATCAAAATCAAAATCAAAATCAAAATCAAAATCAAAATCAAAATCAAAATCAAAATCAAAATCAAAATCAAAATCAAAATCAAAATCAAAATCAAAATCAAAATCAAAATCAAAATCAAAATCAAAATCAAAATCAAAATCAAAATCAAAATCAAAATCAAAATCAAAATCAAAATCAAAATCAAAATCAAAATCAAAATCAAAATCAAAATCAAAATCAAAATCAAAATCAAAATCAAAATCAAAATCAAAATCAAAATCAAAATCAAAATCAAAATCAAAATCAAAATCAAAATCAAAATCAAAATCAAAATCAAAATCAAAATCAAAATCAAAATCAAAATCAAAATCAAAATCAAAATCAAAATCAAAATCAAAATCAAAATCAAAATCAAAATCAAAATCAAAATCAAAATCAAAATCAAAATCAAAATCAAAATCAAAATCAAAATCAAAATCAAAATCAAAATCAAAATCAAAATCAAAATCAAAATCAAAATCAAAATCAAAATCAAAATCAAAATCAAAATCAAAATCAAAATCAAAATCAAAATCAAAATCAAAATCAAAATCAAAATCAAAATCAAAATCAAAATCAAAATCAAAATCAAAATCAAAATCAAAATCAAAATCAAAATCAAAATCAAAATCAAAATCAAAATCAAAATCAAAATCAAAATCAAAATCAAAATCAAAATCAAAATCAAAATCAAAATCAAAATCAAAATCAAAATCAAAATCAAAATCAAAATCAAAATCAAAATCAAAATCAAAATCAAAATCAAAATCAAAATCAAAATCAAAATCAAAATCAAAATCAAAATCAAAATCAAAATCAAAATCAAAATCAAAATCAAAATCAAAATCAAAATCAAAATCAAAATCAAAATCAAAATCAAAATCAAAATCAAAATCAAAATCAAAATCAAAATCAAAATCAAAATCAAAATCAAAATCAAAATCAAAATCAAAATCAAAATCAAAATCAAAATCAAAATCAAAATCAAAATCAAAATCAAAATCAAAATCAAAATCAAAATCAAAATCAAAATCAAAATCAAAATCAAAATCAAAATCAAAATCAAAAAATCAGAACTATGTTTTAATATCGCATGGGTTTAAAATTTGAACTCCTTTTGGTTTAGCTTTTAAATTTCATGAACATTGAAGTACACAATTAGCACGCGCAAACAGTTTTATTCCCAGGCTCAGTTGGTGAAGCGATTGTCAATTTGATTTGATGAATTCAGTGAACCTGGTTCGATCCGCAACCAAACCGTTTTTTATTTTTTTTTTTCGTTTTTTATATTACATTTTTAATTTTTGCCACATCCTAAGATTGAACCGCGTAATGGGGCAACCATCGTATTAGAGTCGCGAGTTCTAACCTCCGACCCAATCTGTTGCTTGATAGAGCATGAACAAAATTTAAACAAAATACAAAATTCATATTTTGTTACCTTTTAGTTATTTTGTATTAAATTTGAAACCTAAGATACTAAAATTCAAATTTTATTCTCACATAATTAAATTCAAAAGCTTTGAAAAGTAAAGATTTTTAACCGTTCAGTTATTTTATATTAAATCTTAAACTTAAGGTACTAAAAGTCAAATTTTATTACCAATGTATTAACTTTAAGTACAGCATTGACTAAAACAATTTCCAGTATTTTAAAAAGGATCAATTCTGATAAAAAAAGGATTAAAAAAGGATTTAAATTATTCCAACGATTGGCTTAAAAACTACTCCAAGAATTTTAAACTTGTACTGGTTATGGTTACCTAGAGGCAAGTGAAATTACTCGTTTCGTACTTAATTTGGAACTATTGTGCTAATTAATGCAGACCCTGAAAAAGCCTATTTTAACATATATTTAAATTATAAAAAATCACTTGAAGTAACTTTAAGGTAAGAAATATATTCTCCAAGAGTTTATTCTAGAAGCACATGAAAGAGATATTTAATTCCTACGATAAATTCAAGAAAATCATATGTTAGGATATTTTTCTTTGAAGACAAAGATTGCAGGATATAGTTTTGGGAATCAATATTATTAATAGATACTATTTTTTTCTTAAGAATTTTAACAATCAAAGTATGATTAAATTATATTCAGGCCTCGTAATAGAGTCTAACAAATACTACATTTTCCAAACCTTTGAAAATAGAAAGCAATTTTTGCAATAAAAGCTAATGAAATATATGAAATTTTGTTTGAAGAAAGCTTTGGTTTTGAGTTGGTCGAATTTGAGTTTTTTAATAGTAAAACTTTTTTCAAAAATTTAGTTTTATGTCTGTGTCAATTAATAAATATGTGAAAAATAATTAAATACAGTGGCTCACAGCTTATTTGATACAGTGCCTGATTTAAAATAAAAATCGGTGTAATTTTAAAACTAAGAAATGTATAGACAAAATTTGAATGTAGCTTAATAGTCGTGTATTCAACGAAAATAATGCAAACACAAAAATAAAACTCCTCGCCCCGCTAGAAAATAAAACCAGTTATAGAGCAAATATTTATCTCTCAGCTTATTTGATACAGTCCTTTCTGTACGCATATACTCTATAGTGTCCAGCTGTTGATCGATGTTTTATTTTTCTTTACATTTACCGTTTTTTTCGGTGTCAGTCACAGCAAATTTGTAGTTTGATATCGCAAGTCTAAGTGTTGATTTAAGACTTTAAAAAAATGGGTCGTTGCACCATAATTGAGCAGCTTTAGTTGGGTTTAAACCAATATAAATATGGGAAATCAGTACGGAAAATTGCTCAAAATGTTATTTGAAGTGCGTCTACAGTACAGCAAATCATTCAACGCTTTTTTCGCGGGAATCGGGTGAAAGATAACGGTATAAGTGTACCAAACAAAATTTTTATCGCGTCTGACGAGCGATATATTGTCCAGAAATATAAGGCAAACCCGAAGTTGTCGGCTCCAAAACTGGTTACCGAGGTACAACATGAATTGGGTAAGTCGTGCAGTGCAGAAACCGTCCGCCGTATGCTTCGCGACTGTGACTTTCATGCTCAAGTAGCTTGAAAAAGTCTTACATAAGCAAGATAAATCAGCAAAGTCGACTTGGTTTTTCTAAGGAGCGAATTTGCAAGACCTCTGACTTCTGGAACACCGTAATTTTTTCTGATCAATCCAAGTTCAACCTTTTTGGTTCCCACGGCATGTTCTACGTCTGGCGGAAACCAAACACAGAGCTAAGCAAACAGAACCTCAAAGCTACTGTAAAGCATGGGCGACAGTAGCATTATTGTTTAGGCCTGTATGTCTGCAGCCGGGTGTAGGAAATTTAGAATTTATTGAAGGAATAATGGACAAAAATATGTACCTTGACATACTAAAGAACAATTTGCTGCAAAGTGCTGAGCCACTAGGTATACTCGAAGAATTCCGGTTTTATCAAGACAACGACCTGAAGCATACAGTGGCTCACAGCTTATTTCGTGTAGACGAAACTTCTAACTTCGATATGCTTTAACTTAGTAACAAGTGCTCGTAATGAAAAAATTTAAACGACATTTGTATGCTAGTAATAATATATTAATAAAAAACTTTCATTTCTTTATATAAAAGCCTACTAAAAGGATAATAAACAAAAAACTGAAAATGAAGCAAAATTCAACGTCACAACTTATTTCGTGCACTGCACTGAATCTTAAGAAAATGTTATATGTTAGTATTTTTTAATATTTTGTGCGGCCACCACTTTGTTTAATTACATTTTTAAGCATCTTCTTCATCTTTTTTGTAATCTCTAAGGGTATTTGTGGCCATTCCTCCACTAAGGCATTTTTAAATCGTTTTTATTGGAAATATTCCGCTTGCGAATGCCACTGTCCAAAATTGCTCATAAATTTTCTTTTACATTTAAGTCGGCTGACTGTGCCAACGGATTCATAAGATGCGAGGAATTCCAAATCAACCATGACTGGACGATTCCTGATTTATGTTTTGGGTCGTTGTCCTGGTAGAACCGAAATGACTCTCTTACGCCCAAGGTGTCGGCACTTTGAAGCAAATTTTCTTTTAAAATATCAAGGTACATTGCCTTGCCCAGAATGCCTTCAATTAA
The DNA here is from genome assembly GCA_958299015.1 of Tetanocera ferruginea. NCBI lineage: Eukaryota > Metazoa > Arthropoda > Insecta > Diptera > Sciomyzidae > Tetanocera > Tetanocera ferruginea. The sequence goes on along the minus strand of OY282642.1, from coordinate 147,366,267 downwards.
AACTAATTTTCCAACGCCCCTACAGCTAAATAGGCCCAAACCATTACGCTGCCGCCACCATGTTTTACTGTAGGCTTGAGATGTTTATTGTTCAGCTCGGTATTAGCCTTACGCCACACATATTGCATTCCGTCGGAGCCAAAAAATATTGAACTTAGACTCCCTCGAGAAAATTAATGTCCATTCCAGAATGTCCTAGGATATAAAACGTGTTGTTAAGCGAAGTTCAGTAGACATAGCTGATTTTTTTTTATTAATATAAGGTTTCTTGCGTGCTACTCGACCATTAAACTCGTTTTCCCGCAGCAGACGACGAATTGTTTCGGCACAGCATTTCTTGCCCAACTCCTTCACAACCTCCTCAAGCCAATTAAGGAGCCGAAAGCCTCGGATTTTCTTTGATTTTTCGCAGAAAAGTCATTCGTCTGCTTCTGTAAATATTTTATTTGGAGCATTTTTGCTCTTATTAGCAATATGATTTTCGTGCAAAAGCGCTGGATGATGTACTACACTGTAGAGAGTCTCAAATTTAGCTATTTGCCGTTGGCTTTTTTCTTTTTTAAAGTGAATTAAAGCTAATTCGCGCAGTTCTTTTGTTGTGCGATGGCCCATTTTTAAAACAAACTAATTTGTGCACTTACCGTTTTAAATTCACACTAAAAATAACTGCTAACTGCGATCAGAAGACTCACGATATAGTAAAAAAAAAAAAACAGCGAAAGAAAACAATAAACTAACGGCATCACGTTCAAGAGCTTACATTTAAAAACAGTGTACACGAAATAAGCTGTGGCGTTGAATTTTGCTGTATTTTCAGTTTTTTGTTAATTATCTTTTTAGTAGACTTTTATATACAGAAATGAAAATTTCTATAAAAATATATAGTTACTAGGATACAAATGTCGTTTAAATTTTTTCATTACCAGTACTAGTTACCAAGTTATAGCATTTCAAAATTTAACACATCGTCTGCACGAAATAAGCTGTGAGCCACTGTAAGTCGGGAATCGTGTAGTCCTGGCTCATATGGAACTGTCCTCACTTGATGACACCACCTGACATGGACGTCATTGAAAACCTGTGGGGCATATTGGAAGAAAATATTCGTAAAAACAAAATCTCGAACAGAGAAGAATTGAAGAAGGCAGTACTGGAGGAATGGCAGAAAATTAAACCAGACATTACACGAAAGCTTGTCGATGCATGCCAAACCGGATCAAGCCCCTGTTAAGGCAAAAATGCACAACACAAAATACTAAAAGTAAAATAAAACCTATAGGGTGCACGATTTTTGAGTTTAAATTGCACTGTATCAAATAAGCTGTAACTTAAAATTTTGCATTTTTTTTTTTTTTGGTTTTGTTTTTCTGTTGTTAAGTTACCATTTGGAGGAATAAAAAAGTTACTTAGTTAAACTACATACATTATCCTATAAACTGGCACTCAAATCTTTTCTAAATTCTCTCCAATTATTAAAATAAAAGCGCTTAAATTTTAAAAAAGGTAGTGTATGAAATAAGCTGTGAGCCACTGTATGTAAAAATGGATTTCCATATTCTACTAAAAATTTTCGTATTGTACAAATAATAATCCCATTCTAAAGCAGTGGTCGGCACCCATGAAGCACATGCTTTGCCAAAACTCTTACATATTTTCATGCTCTTTCACTCACTCGACAAACAACTATTGCCGAAGCAGCATTGTTTTGAATGATATGCAATTTTTTTGTCTCACTTTCACTTACAGTCTCATTTTTAATTTTGCCGACCACTGTTCTAAAGATGTAGCATCCAACTCTGAATCTCGTTATAAAATTGAGTAAGAGAGCATCACTACTAAATAAACCTCATAATCTTGCTTTTGCCATTTTACACATCCAGGGTACTGAAATTTGAAGACAACTGCCTAATTGGCTGATTAAGTGATACGCAAGAAAGAAACAACACTACAAAATATTACTATTACTTTTCTTTACTTACTTACTAACTTAGGTGGCCATGACAACCCGTTGTCGGGTTACGGTCGACTTCATCAGCTCTCGCCAGGCGTCACTGCTTCGCGCGCGCCGTCTCCAAACTCTTTTACCAAGCGCGGTAAGGGCTTCCTCGGCCTGGTCAATCCATCGGAGGCATGGTCTTCCTCTACGTCGTCGACCCTCGGCTTTCGCCTTAAACACCCTTTTTCGCTGGAGCTGTTTACGGCGGTGCCAAGGTATGTAAACTCCTTAACAACTTCACCTTTGTACCTTTGTAGAAAATGGTACCATTTCGATGTACACCTGCCTTTCGTAGGATCCCCTCCATGATGAAATTGAAGAGATCGCATGATAGCGGGTCGCCTTGTCTGAAACCTCGTTCGGTATTAAAGGTTTCGGAGAGGTCATTTCCTACCTTGACGGAGCTGCATGTATTGCTCAACGTCATCTTGCAGAGCCTGATCAAATTTGCAGGTATACCAAACTCAGACATTGTTGCGTACAGGCAATCCCGAATCGGGCTATCAAACGCAGCTTTGTAATCAACAAAGAGATGATGAGTGTCGAATTGGTTTTCGTGGGTTTTCTCCAGGATTTGGCATAGTGTAAATATCTGGTCTATGGTAGACTTGTCAGGACAAAAGCCACACTGATAAGGTCCAATCAGTGTTGTGATATGGGGCTTCAGTCTTTCACACAATACGCTCGGAAGAACTTTGTATGCAATGGAAATAAGACTGATACCTCGGTAGTTGGCGCAGATTGTCGGGTCATCTTTATTAAATACAGGACAAAGCACACTGAGATTCCAATCGTCAGGCATGCTTTCCTCTAACCATATTTTGCTGATGAGTTGATGCATGCACCTTATCAATTCACCGCCGCCGGTTTTAAATAATTCAGCAGCCAGGCCGTCAATTTCTGCGGCTTTCTTGTTTTTGAGTCGCTGGATAGCCACTTAACCTCGTCATGGCTAGATGGTGGAATTTCCACTCCATCATCGTCGATTGGTGGTGTCAGACTGCATTCTCCAAGGGCGGAGTTGTTGGTATCGTCGCCTGCAAGCAGATTGGAAAAATGCTGTCTCCATAATTTCAATGCGCACTGCGTATCTGTAAACAGATCACCATTCTCATCTCTACAAGTGGATGTGGATGCTCCGGGCTTGAGACCTTAGGTTAGACGCTTAACCTGCTGGTAGGATTTTTGAGCATCCTTCTTGCCCTGGTAGACCTCAATTTTTTCTTGCTCACGCTTTTCCTGCTCTCTTTTTTTACGTCTGAAAAGGCATCTCCCTTGCTTTCTCTTATCGCGATAGTTTTCGTGCATGGCTCGCGTGGCAGCTGACTGCAGCTTATTTTTATATGCGGCGTATTTTGCTGCTGTCGCGTCGCGACACTTCTGGTCATACCATTGGTTGCGAGGTTGTGGGCGCCGAAAACCAATGACTTCTTCAGCAGCAGTGCGCATGGAGTGGGATATATTCGCCCAAAGTCCGGCAGCGTCGTCGAGGCAAGAGTAAGGTTGGTTGAGTTTAACCGAGAGTTGAGCGGATTAGGCCTCGGCGGTCCATTGTGATAGCAGCTTATCAACATCAAGCTTTCGTTGCACACCTGTGCGTACATTCTTCGCATTGCACAATCGCATGTGGATCTTGGCTGCAACAAGATGATGGTCGGAGTCCAATATTGACCACCCGAAATGTGCGCACATCCAGTACACTTGAAGCGTGCCTTCCGTGAGATCCATTTAGTTTCGCAGTTTTTGATCCAGGAACAGCCAGGTTGCCTTATGGATATCGAGGTGTTCGAATCTGGTGCTACTTACTACCATGTTTCGCGCCGCAGCGAAGTCGATCAGTCTAAGAACTTTGTTCGAAGTGTTCTCGTGGAGACAAAACTGACCGACAGTTGAGCCAAAGATGCATTCTTTTCCTTAACATAATAAATTTGTAACAGTCGTTATAAGTCATAGACCGAAGTTCTACACTTTTTATGAGAATTTATGCTAGTATAAATTTATACAAAGCTTAATATAAAATCTGAACAAGAAATAAATTTTATGAATAAATAAAGTTAAAGTTAATTTTCTTTGCTATAAATAACATGCTTATTTTAATAAAAAAAATTTTGTAAAGTTTTTGAATGCAAAATGTATAACGCCATATATTTTTAAATTATTTAGGTAAGTTTAAAAATCTTTAAGGTCAGGTCACAACGTTATGATTAAACCTCGGTTATTTGAATCAATTTTCATTTTAAGTACTTGTTTTCAATTGTCAGCAGTGTTTAAGAGTTTATTTTAAAATATATACGTACATTTTTGAAAAAAAAATATCCTTACAGTGTGCATTTTTTTCGTTATTCTCTTTTCCAACCTTTCGCAATATTTTTCTAGCAACCACACCATTTCATACAGCACTTGATGGCAATCTATTTATATTTTTTTTCTGCTCTCTGTCATTACATTTCCATAACCTAGTTTTATGTTCTGTGCCAATCAGATTTATTAGGATATCGCATCGACAACGCTATTAGATGAATGTTGATGATGATTTAATTCTTTTTGCTCAATCATGTGCAACAAATGAATTGAATTAAGTTGAATGAAATGTTCTGCACTCAATATTTGCAACATAAAAAAGAAAAATATTGATTTTTTTTTAGATTGGCGCAAACAAAGTGCAACCCAAACACTGTAAAAGCCAAATCGTAAAATAAAGCCGAGAAAAAAGTCATTATCATGATAAGACAAACTTAGAGTAATGACCGTCTCTGAACTGCATTAAATTTCATTAAAAGTAGATTGAGTTGTATTTCAGAGAAACTCTAGACAAGCTTATTTCGCCAATTTTGTGTTGTAAATAATTTAATGAGTAAAAAATTGGGCAAATGTTTACTCATGATGTTTGAATGGCGTGCTGAGCACAAATATTGTTAATACAAGCATCGCAAGCTAAAAAGTTTTCTTAAAAGTTTTTCTTTTTCCAGCCATATATTTCAGAAGAATATTTCGTGTTTTGAAGTTTACTTTCTTCGCGTTAAACGAGTGTTTCTGCAGCATGTTATTTAGTAGTGTTTATAAATAAATGATTAATTTTTAATTTTTTCTTATCATGTTGTTCATAACACTTTTATTTTCAATGAACGCTTAAGCTTTTAATGATTAATATGCTGCTGCTTTAGACGGGCAGAACTGTCAGTATTTCACACCCTCTTCTTTTTCCTATCATTCGTTCACTCTTTCTTTCACAGTATATTTCACTGGCACTTCGTGCGGTTAAGCTGTCAAAATATTTTTTTCGGTCTTGATGAATTGCTGCCCGATAGAATCCATATGTAAATAGAACCAAACTCATCATTAAGTACGCCGCCGACGAAAACACTTTAACAACAATAACAACAACAACAACAACAGCAACGATATTCGATACACTCATACCACCCCATCGTTCATGCAATGAAAATGTTTTCCACAAGCAATCGCGTGGTATCGTACAGAAACCTCGAGTGTAAATAGCAGCTACAACAACAACAACAACAACAAGCTGAAGGTTACGCTCAAGTTGGTTGCCAAAGCCTCGAAAATATAGAAAAATAAGTTTTATAATAAGAAGAAGAGAAAAGTAGCGCAATAAGTTCAATAACCAACTTTGAGCCTGGCGCAATTTAACACCGAATCCCAAATCAACGAATCCCTTCTGTCAACAAAACTGAATAAAGCATCATTGTGTGGTACAGTCATCAATCATTCCATCAAGTGATTCAATGATAACTGTTCTTGATGTTGAATGTTGCTGATGATGATGATGATGATGATGATGATGCGGCTGAGAGTTTTGGAGTTATGGTTACGATGGCAATGTTGTTGACGATGACGATGATGATAATGATGATGAATGTGTTGATTTTATTGTTGATCAAGTTGATTTTATATATATTTTTTTTTTTTTTTCAATATATTAGCTCATGCCTGAGATCTTGAAGCTTTTGAGCGCCTAAATTTATTTATGGATTTTATGAGTCCCTAGTGCTCAACAGCGTCTCTACTGTAGGGAGCAATTGTTTTGAATCAATTTTAATATTGTTCTCTAGCATCCTAAATCATTGTTGCAGTTAGAAGTTGAATTATGTAAACGCTACAGCTACACGCACTGAACAAGTTTTATTTGGAAAATTTTTAGAAATTCTAGGAATTTGATATACTGTGTTTACATCGCTCATCGCCTAAAAATAAATATTTTTTTTACTTGGTCCATACAACAAAGGATTATCAAGTGAGGACAACCACAATTCGAAAACAGCAATAAAAACATTTAATTATGCCAACAATTTGGTCAACGAATCCATAATATTCTAAATGAAAAATCATTAAAAATTTATTAAATTCGTGTAACCAACAACTTTAATATATATTTTGAAAATGTAAACTAATTGAATTGAGTGCATAAAAAAAAAACAACAATATATTTTAATATTGTTTGCAGCTTACCCGCATCAACGGCTTAATAATATTTGCAGTGTGGTCAGAAAGTCCGTCCGATGATAATAATCAACGCTTAGTTAATAAAAAAAAATTATGTGTGGAAAATCCAAAGGCAAACAACAGCATATTATAATAGCAACAACAACAATAATAGAGAAAAATTTGCAACAACAAATTATAATAAAATGAGTGTAGCGCATATTAATTCGATCAGTGCAGCCAGCGAAGCAGGAATAAATAATAGTTTTTTAATCGAATTATTTGTGAAAATATTTACCAACACCAAATAAATAAAGATGTATGTGTGCTTATTTATATATGTTATCATATAAAAATGCAAATATATGAAACCTAATGGTGAGAAATGCCTTTTTTTATTTGTAAAAAAAGTTCTTCAAAGATCTGTGGTCGGGGATATATTTTGAGAAAACTTATCTATGTAGCCGTACACTCAGAAAAAAGTGTCTCGGAATATGATAAAAAAGGCAACATATTTAGAGAAAAATGGTATAGACTGACTTTGCTCTAGAGAATGCTATTCTCTAATTGCGATACTAAAAATTCTCTAAAAATAATAAAAAGCTTCCATGAAATAGAAAAATATATATTGTTTTTAGAGAAAAATACTTTTTTTTTTGAGAAAATATTTGTTTTTATTGAAGAAAATACTTCTCATAGTAAATTTTTTATCAAAATATAAGAAAAGTTTTTCATTTTCAATAAAGTTTCTCTATAAATAAGAAATTTTTTGTGCGAGAAAAATACTTATCATTATTAGAGACATTGAAATATTTCCATTTCCTAGAAGAAATATTTCTACGAAAATGTGAAAATTTATTCTAATTGAGGAAATTTTATTAGAAAAAGAGAAAATTGCTATTATCAATAATAGAGAAATTTTTTACCGGAGCAAGGTATGTGTTTTTTTCTCAGTGTAGCCAAGATAAACAGATAAAACAGGGCCGTAGCCAGGATTTTCCTAGAGGGTTGTTTTGATTAAAAATAAAAAAAATATATAAGTACTTAAAAACAAGTTATCAAATAGTTGCTACACTAGATAAAGAACTTTTAAAATTTTATTTCATAATAAAACTGGTCACTAATAATAAAAAATCAATTATGAACTTTTAAAATTGTTTTAAATGTGAATTCCTCTTATGTATTACCATTTAAAAGCTCCGTTTTCGATTTTTGCGCATAACTTATTGTTAAATCTTGTAAAATTGTATTGATTGATTGCCACTCCTTTAGAACATTGCTATTCTGGGAAAAACTTAATTTATTGCTCGCTGATTTGTGTTGAACTTTAGTTACAGAAAATAACGAAGAGTAACAGCTATAAATATGAACGATTTTGTGCGAAAATATCACATTCAATAGCAAGTTTGAAGAATTTATGATAAAAAAAACAAATTAAAATGCGAAAAAAAAAATTAAATTTTTGTCGGTCTTGAAGAACATAGAATAAAATATATAAAAATGGTCTGGTTTTATTAAGTAAGGTCTGGCTGCGGACTAAAAAACATAGTTCATATTGTTCGACATGCGTACAAAATTAACTGAAAATAACTAACGAAAGCAATTTTTTTTAAATTAGACATACCATAGTAAGTTCAGACACGTAATGAAGCCCAATACAATTGTTTATACAAAGTTTTCCAATAAGAGGTGTTATTTTGAATAACGCGCTATTTACTAAAAATGGAACAATACACGCTTCAACAACGCATTGAAATTATAAAAATTCACTACAAAAATGTTGAAAACTTTGCAGTCACAGTTCGCAAAACTAAAGCATTTTTTGGTCGTCGTGAAGCTCCTTGTCGGACCGCAATACAGAAATTGGTCGAAAAATTCGAGCTGATGCGACAAGTTAGTGATGTGCAGAATAAAACCTGTGCACGTGGCTCAAGAACAACTGAGAATATTGCTGCTGTAGCCCAAAGTGTTGAAGAAAACCCAGGTTTGTCCATTCCTCGTCGTTTTTTGGAATTGGGCATTCCAAAAACGATATAACACCGTATTTTGCATAAAGAATTGGGTCTTAAGGCTAATAAAGTTCAGTTAACACAAGAACTCAAGCTGGCCGATCATCAACAACGTTGTTTCTTTGCTGATTAGGTCCTTGAAATGCATGAAATGATCCGGAATTCCATCGAAAAATCATCTTGACTGATGAGACGTCAACAAGCTAAATTGTCGCGTCTTTGGCTCGGAAAACCCAAGAGTCATTGTTGAAAAGCCTCTCCATCCTCAACGTGTGATTGTTTGGTGCAGTTTATGGTCCGGCGGGGTCATTGAACCTTACTTGTTCGAAAATGAGGTTGGATCAACAGTTACGGTAAATGAATTGCGCTATCGAGAGATGATTAATGATTTTGTATGGCCGGCGTTGGATGGTAGTGATCTGGACAACGTTTACTTTCAACAAGATGGCGCTACGTGCCACACAAGCAACGAAACCATTGATCTTTTACGGGAAAAGTATTCTGACCGTCTTATCTCTCGAAGAGGTGATCACAATTGGCCACCGAGATCTTGTGATTTAACACCTTGCGACTTCTTCCAGCGTCGATTCAAGACCTCAAGTATGTTAAGGTACTATTACAGTGTGTAAAAAATGAAAAATTTTTTTTTTTTTTTAGGAACCTGGTTCCATAAGGTCTTAAGATTGCGTATATGAAATTTTAAAAAAAAATATCAAACAAAAAAAAAGATATTACATACATTATATTCGTATGTCACGCATTTTTTCATATATTATCGTTCATAGAAGAAAATCTAATCGCGTTTTTCTCGAAACAAGTTTTTTCGAATTGGTTTCTAAGATATCTCGAGTTCTGCTTGATCGATTTCGATGAAACTTGATTTATTGTGATCTTCATAGACTCTGTTAAGCACTCTACCTATAAAAAACCGAGAAACTTTTATATATTGTTTTTTACGGCTAAGAATTTCTGCTAAAAAGAGGGGTTTTTTGTAAATTTGTTTTTCAACGCATGCCTTTTTTTTTGTTTGCCTAATTTTTTTATTTGAGTAGGTAGGGTGCTCAACAACAACGCTTTACTGAAGAATGCACTTTAATTTTTTACTTTCCGACGCCTTGGAAATGCTGGACACGAGAAACCAACTTACAACTTTTTTTTAAGCACGTCAACTTCAACGTCCTCTAGAAAATAAACAACAAATACAAAAACAAAAAAAAATATTTTTTTTATATCTTCAACTTTAACTGTACATAATGTAAATAAATTTGAATTGAATAATTTTATAATACTTTGTAAAAAAAATTAATAAAAAAGGTGGTGTTTTTAATAGCTTCACACTGTAATAGTACCTTAACAAAAGACTAAGCCTGAGACATTCTAAAAAAATTTTCCGAAGAAATCTTGTCAAAAAAAAAAAAAAACAGTTTCGATAGTTTCGTAAGTGTAGACATAGAATTCTGTCTAAGTTGTAACCTCTCCTACTTTGTCTCTTTGGTTTGATTGTTTTGTCCATTTTGCACGTATATTTTTTTTTGTTCTTCCGAAAATTAACAAATAAATTAATAACACTCAATTATGGACTTCCTATCGAGACCAAAACAAAGAAAAAGTTAAAAGTAAGCTTGATATATTGAGCACGCAATAAGAAACAAGCAAAATGTTAAATTTTTTCTATCTCTTCATTAAGTCTGATAGGTTGAGTTCATTGACTTAGTTGAAAAGAAGGTGAAGCAAATGCACTTTCCATTAGTGCCACTTTCGTCTCTGTCCGATGTATAGTTTGCGAGCTACACTCGCTCGTGCTAGTGGCATGTGGGATCCAAATAAATTAGCATTTAAAACAAAAATTAAAATCTTACGCCATCTATTGGGTAAAAGCATAAAACGAAATATGATCCAACTTGTTTTTTCATAAGAGTTTAATCCAACCGGATCACAGACCCATTTCGTTAAGTTTGACATTGACTGAGTTGAAAAGAGGTTGTGAAAGACACCTTCTGTTAAAATAGCGCACTCATTTGTAAGTAGTACAAACAAGAACCTAATAAAGAAGTAGTACATACAAGAACCTAATGAAAAAGCCTGCGGATCAGTTTGTATAAAACAAAAACAATACAAGCAAAAATAACGAAACAAAAACAAAGAAAGCAGCAGGCACAGCATAAACAGCTGATGATTAATAATACCCTAAACCTGAAAGGTCAGGGTATATTAACTTTGTGCAAACGTTTGTAACGCATAGAACGAAGCGAGTCCGGTATAGAAAAGTATATATACTCTTGATCAGCGTCACCACGTGAGTCGAGCTATCCATGTCCGTCCGTCCGTCTGTCCGTCTGTCCGTCTGTGTGTTGTCCGTATACACAGGATAAGAAGAAGGAGTTGAGATAATTGAATGAAACTTGGTAGACATAGTCACATGAACCCAAGGATCTGCACTATTGAATATTTTTGGAATCCGCTTACGAACACGCCTATCTCCCATACAACGCAACAATTTAAAACTGCATAACTCAGCTCATAAAAAGCCTACAACAATAAAATTTGGTATGTATGTGTTTTATATCAAGACAAAGATGTCTTCGAAAAATGGACTTCATTTGCTCACGGACTCGCCCACCTCCCATACAACCCAAAAATTGAAAACGCAATAAATAAGCCTGTGTTAAACCTAAAGAGCTTAAATTTGGCACATATGTTTTTTATAACAAAAAAAAGATGGTTTTGAAAAATGAACATTTTATTGTTGGGCGATTTTAATCTGCCTAACTTAAAATGGCATTCTTCTGACGATGATACATTTTTTTGTGCATCTAATGCGAAGACTCTCGGAGAGCATATATTCGTTGATAGTATATGTTCTGACTTACAACAAGTGAGTTGTATTTATAATAGTCTGGAAAGACTTCTTGACCTGGTCTTAACTACGGACAGTAACAATGTCATTGTTAAGAGGGCCTTCCATGCTCTTACTACGATTGATGTATATCATCCACCATTGAGTATTTGGTATAAATCGGATAGAGAGAATATAGTGAATTCGAGTTCAATGGACAAGGTTTATGAATTCAATTTTAAAAAAGCTGACTTTTTGAAGTTGAATCAATTACTAAATAGTAAAGTTAACGTAATTTTAGAATATATAAATGGACATAATCTTAATGAATCCATTAATTTTTTTTATTTGGAACTCTTTGCTGTAATTTCTCAGTCCGTACCATATAGCCTCAAATTTGCGAAAAACTCGGCGTACCCTTGGTACACAAAAGAATTAAAAGCACTTCGCAATAACAGGAATAGGGCTTGGAAGAGATACGTCTGTAGTTTGGGCTCAACTGACCTATAAACCTACAAACGTTTGTTTCTGGAATTTCAGAATCTCTCAGCTGTATTGTATAATGAATATTTAGACAATATTAAGCTGAGAATATTGTCTGATCCAAAGAGATTTTGGGGGTTCATAAATACTAAGAAAAAATCTGATGGATTTCCTTCATCCTTCAAAACTCTTGATGGATTTACGGACGATCCATCTATAATTTGTGGCCTTTTTGCCAATCTTTTCAAGGAATCTTTTTGTTCAGATTCTTTGAATCCTGATGAAGGGTATTTTGACTATATGAACTCTTCACCCAGGGTCTCTTTGGAGTATATATCCTTCACCTCTGAGGATATTTTAAAGTATATTGGGACACTCGATGAAGATTTTGGCGCTGGACCCGATGGAATTCCTGCCGCATTGTTAACTCAATGCGGTTCCGTTTTATGTCAACCACTTTCTTTGTTATTTAACAAATCAATTTCAGAAAGTTATTTTCCAGTTTTTTGGAAAAAATCATTTATAAGACCTATATATAAAAAAGGTTGCAGGAATGACGTTATCAATTATAGGCCCATCGCTAAGCTTTCGTCGATTCCCAAACTTTTTGAGCGAATTGTGTACGATCGTGTAAAGGTTCATTGTGGAGAAGTCATAACAACTCGTCAGCATGGTTTTGTTAATGGCAGATCCACTGTGTCCAACCTTCTCGATTTTACATCTTTCTGCCTTAATACAATTGAATCAGGTAACCAGGTCGACTGCATTTACACTGACTTTAGTAAAGCGTTTGATAAATTACCACATAATTTAATTTTATTTAAACTCAAGTTTTTGGGATTTCCACAATATTTTGTCAGCTGGATTAAATCGTATTTGACAGAACGATCTTATCAAATACGATTCCGAGGAGTTCTGTCTCCTGAATTTGTTGCGGAATCAGGTGTTCCTCAAGGCAGTCACTTAGGTCCACTTCTGTTTATTTTAGCCATTAATGATGTTACCCACATTATTAAACACTCTCACCTGTTAATTTATGCAGATGATATGAAAATATACAGAACAATAAATACTAAAGACGACTCCAACCTACTCCAGGCTGACCTGAAATCTTTTGAAGTTTGGTGCTTTAAAAATAATATGTTTCTAAATCCTGTTAAATGCCAAACTATGACCTTTTCGCGCAAAAGGAATAATTTAATTTTTGACTACAATATTAAAGATACTGCTTTAAGTCGTGTTGAGGCCGTCAAAGACCTTGGTATATGCATGGATTCTAAGCTATCGTTCAACAATCATATTGATTACATTTGTAAAAAAGCATCTTCTATGCTTGGATTTATAAAACGCTGGGCCAAAGAATTCAATAGCATGATTACAACTACAACATTGTATTATGCAATAGTGCGCCCTCACTTGGAGTACGCAAGTCAAGTTTGGTCCCCTAGTTATAGTGTGCATGTTGAACGTATAGAGCGAATCCAAAAACGTTTTGTTCGGTTTGCTCTTAGGGGCTTAGGTGGGATTGATTTTTTGAACCTTCCTCCTTACGAGGATCGTTTAAAACTTTTAAAAATGCAATCTTTAAGTGAACGAAGGAAGTCTGCGGATATCGTCTATTTACACCAACTCATAACCGGTGTATTCGATTGTCCGGAATTACTTTCTCTTATAAACTTCAACTCTAACCGTAGTAGTAGTAGAAATGCTAACAACTTAATTTATCTACCATTTAGTAGAACAAATTACATGGCTACTGCTCCCTTGAACCGCATGAGTGCCTCTGTTAACAACTGTACATTTTTTGATGTTAGTTTGTCAAAAGGTCAACTCAAAAGTAGATTGAAAGCTATTGTGTAATTAGATCTGTTGTTTGTGTAAGCATGGTTAGTTGTTATGTCCTGTGTTGTCCCTGAGCCCAATCCATTCTATGGTGGGTAAATTTTTCCCATATTAATTTGTTTGCAGCCACTGGAATTCATGACATTGAAATATTTCAATGAGATCTGGATTGTGGCTTCATATATATTAATGCTGAGAATGTGCGAAAAAGCTGTAGTAGCTGAACTCTATTGTTATTGCATGATGAACATCATCCGCCCAAGGACACGCCTACCTACCATACAACGCGAAAATTGAAAACTGCATAACTCAGCTCATAACTAGCCTACAACAAAAAAATTTTATATGTATGTGTTTTATACAAACACAAAGATGTCTTCGAAAAATGGACGTCATTTACTCACGGACACGCCCACCTCCCATACAACCCATACAACCCAAAAAGTTTAAAACTAAATAAATATGATTATACTAGTTCTTTCCCGTCAAAAATGACGGGTCCAGTTTAAATAAAGGAAGAACATGAAATATTGCCTTTCTCTAAGCCGAATGAGAAATTAGCGATGGTCAGAAAACAATTTTTACTTCCAAATATTTATAAAATACCTTAAAGTAAAAACGGAAACTATAGTAGGTACGACGAAATAAGTTTAAAAATTTTGTGAACTGAAAATTTCAAAATGAAAAAAAAAATATAAAAAGTTTCTGAAGGTTCGATAAATCACAAAACAAAAACTGCCTAAAAATATGCTTTGAAATTTAAAAAAAAAACCAAGCGTTCCGCACTCACATTTTACGGAATTATGTTATAGTAATTAGTAATGTAAACCAAAACTAAGGTGTGTTCAAAAATTGGAAGTAATCCGTCCATGAACACGCCCATCTTCCATAGCGAAAGCATGATAAAGGCATTAACTGTTAGCTACAGGAATAAAACTTGGTATGTGTAAATTTTTCTTCAACATTTCAATGCATATAAAATATAGGCTACATCCGCCCAAGGACACGCCCATTTTCAATAATATTATTATTATTATTTTTTTGGGAAAGGAGGTTTAGGGTATTTCATTAGGGTATTTAAGACTTTCGTTACTTGTTTTCATATATAATCACAAGCATCTTTCTTCTTATATTTTACTATTTTACTTTAATATAATAGTGATAAAATCCAAAATTAGATATTCATACAGCGCAGGATATATCTGATATTTTAGTAAATATGTTATCTTTGAACGATAAGTATTAAAGACTGTAGCTATACCCTAAATTATTCGCCAAAAAAGTTGCATGACCTTGAAAAAATCTGTTTTAACGACCCCATACAAATCGCGCTGTAAGACGTAATTTTACGGCAAAAACCAAACAAGCCATAAAATAGGTGATGTATATAAACTAAAAGCCTACCTTAGGCGGCAAAAAATAAAAAACAAATTTTGTCTCAAGGCGCGCGAAAACTTGAGAAACTGATGAAACAGATTTTACATATAATTATAAAGTGTTAAACAAAAGAGGTTAAAAGAAGTTTTTCTTAAATTATATAGGTTCCGAGAAAAATATCCTTCGCCGGATATATTAAGCCGGATCGAAATTTAGATTTCGCCGGACATCGACCCAAAAGTAAGAGGGACTATTAAAAATTATTTCTGCATCATTTTTTTTTTTAAGATCGGAAAAGTCCCCATGTAGCGGTTTTGATTCTTTAGAACCACTTTTTTGACCAAAACATCTAGTTTTTGCATATAACTTTTTTTCTTCAGAATGCATACCGAAGGTAAGCAAAAAAGTAAAAATTTTAATGATACACAAATATTGGCAAAAAAGACCCAGGAAAAGGACTATACCTTACTCAAAATGTGTAAAATTAAAAATATATAAAAATTTTTATCTGGATCATGAAATTTCTTATAATAATCAAATTTTTCCTTTAAAATATTAGATAAACTTTTGTATATTTTAAACCTGACTTCAAATTTGTAATCAGTGGTCTTTTAAACTTTTGTGCACGTATTTTACATAAATATGCTTTTATGTCAAAGTCATATTCACATGGCAAATATAGTTCAAGTCATGATAATAGTTTTCTACTTAAGTTTTTTCATGAAAACACAGTAAAGCTGTAGGTAGTGCTTACTAGCGATGTGTCGGAGCTCCATTCATAACTAGCATTCATAACTGACACAGTTCTTAATTTAAGTATTAAATTGACGCAAAATGATAAAAAAAATTTTCGCTACTTTTTATTATTTTTTTTTTTTGACCATTACTCAGTTAGAACCTTTCTTTTTGTAACTTTCTTACCAATTAAGATTTTCTTTAGAGTTTAATTTTATGAATTTTCCTTTTTTTAATAAAATTTATCAATAATTAATTTTATTTGTTACAGTTAAATTGGTGTTTTGTGTACTCTTCGGTACCTATGGAGGGGGATTTGAACCCTGAAAAACCCCCTTGGCTACCAACCTGAGCTTAAGTGATGTTACTGCTGGAAATACTATTGATTAAAGCAAGTTGCAGCAAAATCGAATATGTTATCAACTAAAACAACAAAGATTGCTTTAAAGTGCCTGAAAGTGAAAGAAAACAAAAAAATCTGCTCACCCGGAGATAACATTAATCAACACCGTTAAGAAGCTTACGAGTTAAGTTGACATGCATGGCTAAAGCAAAGTGTTACTTCTGTCAGCCATATGCAAGAGAATAAACTTACACATATGTAAGTTGACACATAAAGGTAGGTATTTATATAAGCTCAAAATCTCCTACAGCTTTCGAGAGCGATGATGGAATAAGCTCAAAATCTTTATGTGAGTTGTGCGTGTAAATAAGCTGAAGCTGTTGAAAAGACAATCCTTTAATACGAAACATATATGGCGATTAAAACAAAAAAAAAAAAAAAAAAGGAAAAGTTCTCACTTTCTCAAAACAGTGGAATAACAGTTGAGCTGGTTTTTTTTTAAGTGGCCACTGAGTTGCGTAAAGCATCTTAAGTGAATTTGTTTAAGAGTTTTAGTCACTGTTCTCTGCCGCAAAACTTTTCAATTAGTTATAATTCTAGCAAAATCTCGCTTTAACATCAAGACAAACAAACCAAAAAAGTTTGCCTACAACATTTAATTATGTTGAAATATAAGATTTCTATATTTTTATTAAAACTTTTTAGATATTTACATGAAAATTTTCATTTTATTTAAATTAATTGTTTTATTTTACATTTACAGTGAATATCATCAGGTTAACTACGAGTACTTGAAAGAAACCACATAACTGTTTAGACAAGTTTGTCTAACAATGCTAAACTTTAAATATGCGTTGTTAGAGTTTTCATTTCAATTGAAGTTTTATCCTTAACCGTAGATAGTTGGTTTAAAATATAATTTTTTATGGAAGGTTGTATTCAGATTTTATTTCTTATGAAAGATTTTCTATGGCATCTTATGAAATATGTTTATTTGCTATGATAGAAAAAAACTTATTATAAAAAACTTCAAATGTAAAAACATTTGCTTTTTATTACATTTATTTTAAGAACATAATTTTTTGTGAAAAAAGTAAGAGGTTATATATTCCTAACTGAGAAGTTTTAAAAGTATACCACATTAATAACTACTAGTAAACCTGTTGCCCGAATTCGAACAATTCAATAAAAGTTAAATGTTAGCAACATTAAAGACGCTTAATTTATGATATTCTATTCAAGCAGCTTTTTCCTCAATAACGATGTATTCAGTCTCAATAATGATATAAAAGATCATCATCTGAATGCTTAAAAATTATGATCTGACACTTAAATTTTAAATGTAACTGTCAAAATACGAAGACGGACTTACACTAATATAACTACTAAGACAAACATTATTACTATTCGAAAACATAGCAGCTTAACTTTTCAAGCTATAAAACCCAACTAATTTTAATAAAAACGAAATAAAAAATTAATTTAAGAAATAAATTAATAATAAGATGTAATTTAAAACTTAATAAAAAATACTTCCAGAACACCTACAACATCAATTTATAACACATTTTGATGAAGAAACGCCAAAAAACCCAACATTTTTTTTTTTAAAACCGTTAAAATTTGACCGAGTTGTTTGCTTGGAAAGTGGAACTTTTAATTTTGGAACTGCATTTTTCGGACAATTGACATTTGAGAAATGCATAAAAGATAATTTTGGTTAAAAATTTTTAGTTTTGAAAAAAATTAAAATTCGATCAATTCATAAGCTTTTCTCAAACTAAATTTCAAATCGATTAAATAGCGGATTTTTGCACAAAAATTTTATTTCTGTTTTAAAAGGTTGGGGACCCCCTGAAGCGAAATCACAATTTTTAAAAGTGGTCTACAGCCTAAATCTAATATAATGACATCTGAATCGATAAAATCGGTTCATTTGTCTGGGAGCAGTTGAAGTCACAAAAAAAAACCTTAGCCTATTAATTATATAGATAGGCAGGGTGATTAAAACAGATTCGTGGCTATAACTTTTAATTGCTTGTAGCTATAATACAATTTTTTTTTTTCAAATATATTTTTTTGAAGCTTCTTAAAAATTTAAAAAATATAATATCAACATTTAAAAAAAAATATCCAGCAAAAAATCATAGGGGGTGGCCTTGTTTTGTCGATGAAAAATACTATTAATTAATTTTTGTGTCAGAAAAAAACAAATTCGCCTTAAATAAGTTATATACAATGAAAGAAAATCAAAAATGCAAATTTTAAATTTTTTTATTTTTAACCTTCATTTGCTCCTTAAAAAAAAATAACGTTCACGCCTTTTGTGTGTCAATTTCGACACATATGAGAATTCAATGCATTATTCTGAAAATTTTCCAAATTTTTGTGAGTAAAAGTAATTTTTATTGTAAAAGTATTTAAGAACACAAATTAATGAAGGAAAAATGTACTTAAAGTAAATTTTTTAAAAAAACAAATTGGAAAAAATACAAATTACTGAAACATTATCGAATTCACAGCAGCTTTTCTTCAACACACTTTACAATAGACATTTCGATTGTACTCCGTCTTGCAAGCAGATTTTGCACAGAAGCAAGAAATATTTCCACATAAATTGTTTTTGGAGTCAGATTTACTCTCGTAGCAAAGATGACATCTTGCTCTACCTTTTATTGCTGGTGGAACACTTTTTGCTCTTTTTTATGAATGTGGAGATGCAGATGTCAAAGGCACATCAGTAGAAATATTTGAAAACAAATTTACTCATGATGCTGTTTTTTAGTTGAAAATAAACCAGCCCACTTTTCGAATACTTCGCGAAATGAAGCAAACTTATCTGACGACCGCTGCTGTCTTCTTCGAAATGCATCGTCAAATCGAATAACTTGATTCACATATGCAAACGTTTTCTTTTACATGATTACTCTGAATACTGGACGACCATATTCGCCATCGAAAAAATTAGTAATGGTTCAATTTTTGGATCTAAAACCTGAAACAAAATAAGTTATTTTGAAAAAAAAGCACAAAAAATCTACCTGTAAACACCCGACAATATCAAAACACCACCATATATATACGTGCAACAGATTTGAATTGATTTTTAAATAGTCTTCACCATACTTAGCTCTAACAAAGCCATTAGAATGATTCAGAATAATATTTTCGATATGTTGCGGAAAAAACAGTAGAAATGCATCTTTGATATCATCAACACCAACTTTAGCATATTTTGTAGTGCCAGGAGGAAGAAAAATAACATTTTCATTACGAACTCTTCCACTCTCATTTTGAAATCGTTCTGGTTTCCATACCATATTTTGAAATAGGGGATAAATATTTTCACTGATACATTCGTAATCGTTTATTTGGATGTATGTATAATTTTCTTCAATATCCGAATCAGTATCGGAAGAAAACAAGTCATCGTCAAGATCAGGAAGCTCTCATCAAGTAAATATTCTTCATCGCTGCCTCCAGAAAAATTATCACTGCTATCGCTTACGCTTAGAAATTCCTCAATTTCTTCATTCGAAATATATCTTGGCTTAGACATTTTTATATTTTTACTCAAAACAAGCACTTTTCACAATAAAGTTGTTCACCATTTTGTTTGTTAAGCACTAAAGCGAAGTAAATTTCAGTTTTTCCGTCATAAACATATGGAGTTGCCATATGTGTCAAAAACGACACACGAGGGTAGCCAACGTAACTTTTTGAATAAAATCCGTAAAAATATAATATTTTACAATGTGAAAAAGTTTTTGGGTGTAAAATAACGAAAGAAATAAAAACAAAAAATTTTGTAAGTTGTTCATTGATGGTTTTCGAAAAAAATTACAAAAAAGTTCTTCTTGTGTCGTTTTTGACACAAGGAGCAGATGAAGGTTAAAACAAAAACAATTTTTAATCCATTTTTTGAGGAAACATTAATTTTATTGGACTCTTTTTAAAGGCAATGATTAAAATATAAATAATAAAGTAACGGTAAAAACTTTGTAACTATTTTAAAGTCAATTAATTGCAATTAAATACAAAAAAGAAAGAAATTAAATTTTTTAAAAAGTGGCAGAGATATTCGCTTCCAAATATAGAACTTTAAATTCCAGACAGTTTTTTTCTCTGCCTTGGCGTTTGATAAAAATACACGTTAAACAACTAAAGTCAATTTTAAGAAAATTCATTAAAAATACATTTGGTAGAATAATAACTGTAATTGATATTAACACATTTCTAAGAAAATTGAACAAAAATTTAGAAAAACAAAAAAAATTTTGAAAACCGTTGAAATTTTACTGAGTTGTTTGCTCGGAAAGTGGAATTTTTGATTTTGGAACTGAATTTTTCGGACAATTGACATTTGAGGAATGCATAAAAGATAATTTTGGTTAAAAATTTTTAGTTTTGAAACAAATTAAAATTCGATCAATTTATAAGCTCTTCTTAAACAAAATTTCAAATCGATTAAATAGCGGATTTTTGTACAAAAATTTTATTTCTATTTTAAAAGGTTGGGAACCCCCTGAAGTGAAATCACAATTTTTAAAAGTGGTTTGCACATCTGCAGCCAAAACCTGATTAAATGACATCTGAATCGATAAAATCAATCTATTGGTCTAGGAGGAGTTGAAGATAAAAAAAACCTTAGCCTATTAATAATATAGATTCTGTCATTTGTTCAAGTTTTATGTGCAAATTTTTTTTTTCATGAAAAGCACTTTAAGGCAACTTGTGTACTTGACATTAAATTTATTCTATACTGAAGGAAACTTCGATATTTTGCAGTAGACACACATGTGTCTGCATGAGTACATTAACTCAGGCTGTGTGAGTCAATAAGTTTATCCTAGTCACGTCTGGCCATAATCAATTTTCCGTTAAGTATCTGACTTTAATTTGTTGTTTTTCCCAAATTTTCTGAATTCACACATATTTGAAGTTACTTACTTTTTGTTTTTGTTTTCGAATATTTATGTCTTTTCATGCATGTTTGCAGTTCTATAACAAAATAACACTCACTTACACCAGTAATGTAGGTTCGTATTTCAACACCAACATGTTGTCTTAAAAGATGGTGACAGTTACAGAAGTATTAATTTAATTATGTTTAAACGTTTAAGAGTTGGCTGGCTGGATAAGCAGTTTTTATCGAATAGACTGTGACAATTAAGAATTTGTTTAGAAAAAGAATTTTAATTTGCTTAGAATTTTTGAGTCATGACTAGAATAAGAACTCTAACAAAATTATTTAAAAATTAGTTTAAAAAAAAAAATAGCAAACGAATGCTTCAAAATATTTCTTTCTTCTTCTTTATTAAATCTCCTTCAATGTTCCTTCATTTAAAAATAAAAAAGATTTATCGCTGGTATGAACCGTCAATATAAGAAAAGTTGTTTGATTAACTTGATTTTTACGTGAATTGAATAAAAATTAATAGAAAATAGCGATAGCAAAAATCTAAAAATAATATTACAACAAAATGCTACAACACAAGCATGCCAATAAAGTTCTGGTACTTTAATCTCATTTGCCGTTTCAAAGATTTGACCAAAGTCAGCAGCAGCAACAGCAGCAGCCAACAACTTGCTCAGCAAACTCGTCCTTGATTGAATGCCGCAAGTGGCAAGAAGCATAAAATACTTTAGAGCTACCCACAATTATGATTAATTAGTCAGAACGGAGGACACAGCGGAAATATAAATAAGGCTGCTGTTTTTGGAAAATTAAACCACAAAACGCGAAAATGTAATTTAAGACAAGTCAAAGCAAAAACCATAAGAAAAAATAAAATAAAATAAAATGCAAAATTAGTCATTAGTTTTTCAGCTTGTGCAGCTATTAAACTGTACTATGCTGTAAACTTACTTCTTGTTTTTTTCAAGGTTGAGTCTACTTAAAATTATTTAGTAATTACTAGATAGGAGTAGGGTGCAAGTGAACGACGTTAAAATAACAAAAATTCCGGTTTCTGTCTCAGTCTGACACAATAATCTGTGAATTTCTTGAAATTAAACATGAAATTTCATACCTAAAGACCATAAAAATACATATTTTATGAAGTTAAGACAATTTAAGGACGCACACAATATCTGCTGTTACAGACACAATTTCAATTTGAGTGGAAGACTCAAGACAAATATCTATTTAATCTACAAATTATGTGCAATATTTTAAAGTTGCACCAAGTCTGTTTAAGACGAAAAATATGTTTGGTAGGAACAATTGTTCAACTTTAAGGCTCGTTATATAAATGAGTGTTCTAAATTTCTTGAAAGCGCTATAGAACCTCAATTGCTATTTTGAGTAAAATATATGGCTCATTCCATCATATCATAAGCCCGTGTTGCTTCTTAGAAAAACTAGCATTTTTTTGGGACGGGTGTGACACTGAAAAACTCTCAGTTAAAATATTTTTTCTTTGTTAACGCAGTAACCAATTCTTGCTATGAACTGTTCTAAGATAACATTGTTATCTATTTTAACATTGCTAAGCTAACTTTTTTAAATGTGTATCAAGAGATGGCTGTTTTCAACGTTTCAAATCTAAGTAAAGTATTTTAAGTTTTTCTCAACTCGGAGTTTGTTTACTTAAATAGTCAAAAAAAAAAAAACATAAAAAAGCAACAGGAGTAACTTTACATTCCATTTTAATGCGAGAACCAAAAATTATTTCAATTGAAAGCATTTTAGGAATCATGTTTCCGTTCCTCATTACTGTGGAATCAGACATGTGGAAAATTTAAGATATTTATTACACATTGTGCCGCTTCCAGAAGCATTTTAATCTATTTAAGTTACTTGTGGAATTGTAATAAATTAAATATTTTAATTTAAAAATTCAATTTTGAAAACTAGACCAGTTTTGGAATAGTTCTGAACTAGTTCCAAAAAAGGTTACTGCTAGTCCCACTACAATACCCTCTTGCATTGAAGGAGCTGACTCTTTTTACGGGTTGATGTCATAGGATAAGACAATTGCCACCATAAACATTCCTTTTTCTCTAATCTGTACTAAAAGGTAATCCAATACGAGATCTTTTTATGAACTATGTTGTTTTGACAGCTGTTATATGTCAAATAGCTTGTCCATATGACGTATGTATTCAGTATTCAATATGAGTCAATCATGAAAAGACTTGATCCTGAACAACGTTTTGCAATTGTGAAAACTTACTACCAAAATCAGTCATCAGTTAAATAAATTTTTAGAGTTCTTCAACACAAATAATTTTAAAACATTGAATTGTAGGAGCCTAAATATCATTTCAAATACAGATTTGCAACAATACATTGATTTTTATGTATTTTATTTAGAAAACAAAGTAAAAAGTTCTTATTGGATCACCCTTTAGTTTCTTTATAAAAAGTACTGAACGTTTTCGTCCGTGAAATTTTAATACCTTTCATTTGATGCCTAACTTGTGTTTGTTTCAATATGTAATATTGAAGATATTGCGAAAAAAAACTTATATTTTCAAATTTATGACCGCCATTTTGAAAGTCTTATCCTTGAATTCAGCGGAGATAAGAATATACGTTAAGTCTAGAAATTTGTCCTCTATAGCTCATTGAAATCGGAGAGTGACTCCTTCAATAACTATAGAAACGATTTTCTACTTTTTTGTAGAATAACGGAGAGGGAGGCCGTTATTCTTCGTAGAGGTTTTCAAAACTCTTTTGAGAGTAACGTAGAAGAGGAAATAAAACAATGAATTCATTAAAAAACATATATAAAACTAGTAAGGTATATCTTTGACTTGGCCGAAGTTAAAATACCCCCACGGCCAATCGTAAGTGTAAAACAATCTTAATGATGTGCCTTTTTATAAAGTTTTCAATCTGGGGTTGTATGGGAGGTGGGCGTGTTCGTGAATGGATGACGCCCATTTTTCTTACACGTCTTATTTTTGATATAAAAAGAATTAATAACTAATTTTATTTTTGTAGCTTCGACAGAAGCCTCTTTATATAGATTTCAATTTTAGGTTTGTATGGGAGGAAGGCGTGTTAGTGGGTGGATGACGCCCATTTTTCTAAGACACTTTAGTTCTGACATAAAATGAATAAATATCAAATTTTACTTTTGTAGCTTTGATAAAACCCTATTTATATAGTTTTCAATTTTGGGGTTATATGGTAGGTGGGCGTGTTCGTTGGTGGATGACATCCATTTTTCTAACACATCTTAGTTTTAATATAAAATGAATAAATACCTAATTTTGTGTATTTAGCTTCCACAGAAGTCTTTTTATATAGTTTTCAATTTTGGGGTTGTATGGGAGGTGGGCGTGTTAGTGGGTGGATAACGCCCATTTTTCTTACACACTTCAGTTTTGACATAGAATACACAAATACCGAATTTCAGTATTGTAGCTTAAATATTAGTCTCTTTATAGAGTTTTCATTATTGAGGTTGTATGGGAGGTGGGCGTGGTTTTCATCCGATCTAGCCCATTCTCGAACTTGATCTTCACTTTTTAAAAAAAACTTAATTATGAAGTTTCATTACGATAGCTTGAAAATTACGGCTGTAATCGTGTCGACAGACAGACAGACGGACAGACGGACATGGCTAAATCAACTCGGGTGGTGATGCTGATCAAGAATAGATATACTTTTCTATACCTACCACGCCTCCTTCTGGGCGTTACACACTTCGTGACAAAATTAATATACCCCTTACGCAGTACGCGTGGGGGTATAAAAATTTTTTTCTGATTAGCCCTTAGTAGATGTGCTGTCATGATTAGATAAATTTAAGAAATAATTTTAAAAACCAATTATTTTCATCAATAAAAACTATTCCATCTTTAAGCCAAGAGTCAATGCTCTCAATCACTGAAGTTGAAGAAGCTGGATAATTTGGGGATTTTTCGAAATAGAGTTCTTCAACACATTCCCCCCTTCCTCCACCCCTTACATTGCTAACGTAATATATATAAACGGCTCCTTAAGTCTAGTATGATTTTAGTAATGTTATGTTATGTTATGTTATGTTATGTTATGTTATGTTATGTTATGTTATGTTATGTTATGTTATGTTATGTTATGTTATGTTATGTTATGTTATGTTATGTTATGTTATGTTATGTTATGTTATGTTATGTTATGTTATGTTATGTTATGTTATGTTATGTTATGTTATGTTATGTTATGTTATGTTATGTTATGTTATGTTATGTTATGTTATGTTATGTTATGTTATGTTATGTTATGTTATGTTATGTTATGTTATGTTATGTTATGTTATGTTATGTTATGTTATGTTATGTTATGTTATGTTATGTTATGTTATGTTATGTTATGTTATGTTATGTTATGTTATGTTATGTTATGTTATGTTATGTTATGTTATGTTATGTTATGTTATGTTATGTTATGTTATGTTATGTTATGTTATGTTATGTTATGTTATGTTATGTTATGTTATGTTATGTTATGTTATGTTATGTTATGTTATGTTATGTTATGTTATGTTATGTTATGTTATGTTATGTTATGTTATGTTATGTTATGTTATGTTATGTTATGTTATGTTATGTTATGTTATGTTATGTTATGTTATGTTATGTTATGTTATGTTATGTTATGTTATGTTATGTTATGTTATGTTATGTTATGTTATGTTATGTTATGTTATGTTATGTTATGTTATGTTATGTTATGTTATGTTATTTTATGTTCTGTTATGTTATGTTATGTTATGTTATGTTATGTTATGTTATGTTATGTTATGTTATGTTATGTTATGTTATGTTATGTTATGTTATGTTATGTTATGTTATGTTATGTTATGTTATGTTATGTTATGTTATGTTATGTTATGTTATGTTATGTTATGTTATGTTATGTTATGTTATGTTATGTTTTGTTATGTTATGTTATGTTATGTTTTTTTATATTGTGACACAATAAAGTTTTCATTTCACTTTAAATAAGGAACGTTAAAGAACTCAAAGCAAGCCATGAAAATATTGCTAATGTTAAGTCACGTTCTTAAGGAGGAACATTACATTTGCGGCAGAGAAAACAGACCTTTTTTAAAAAATTCATAACTCAGTCAAAAACAAACATTTTTCCAAAATTTGTATTATTTTTATTTTTTTTTTTATTATTGTAAAGAATTGAACAAATTACAAGAAAAAAATATTTTAAAAAAATAATTTTTTCACTTCAACATGGTTTTATAGAGCTCCAAACTCTATAAACTCTATGGTTGCAGCGCTGGCAGTCGCAAAAATTGTCCGATCTGCAAAAAAATTGACTTTTTTAAATCTTAACAAAACTGGTTGTCGTATGACAAGAGCTTTTTTTTAAAAATTTTTTTTTTCAATTTTTGGTGGTGTTCCAAATTTGAAAGTGTGTTTTTTCGAAAAAAATATTGATTTTAAAAATTCATAAAAAATCGAAAAAAAAATTTCAAAAAAAAACTCGTGTCATGCGATAGTGTATGAAGCTTAAAAAGTTTTTTTTTCGTCAAAAAATGAACCCGCTAGTGCCGCAACCATTACGAAAAACATGGTTTCGAGATAAACGCGTTCAAAGTTTGTGAACATAGAAAAAAAAGCGCGAAAATTAAAAATAACCTCTCACTAATCCGGCTGTAAATTTTGAAACCGTTGGAATTTTTCCATGAAATTTTTTTTTCTTAGAATTTTAGAATATTTACTAAAATACAAAATTATTAAAATTATTAAAAAAAAGAAAATTATCGATATCAAAAAACGGCCAATGTCATATCTTCCCTTAATCCTTAATTGCATTGTGATGGGAATTTCCATCAAATTGGGTTTTAGTGTAATGATTCTCTGCGTATGGCAACTTCTTCGTATTTTTAAAAAAAATTCTTGCAATTAAGGGTTAAGATAAAGTTGATGCTCAAATTAATGCTATACTCCAATCCTTCTGTTTTTGTCTTTCGTCAACTCATGCATACCGCAAACTGTTCAAAGGATGATCAATAATGTTACAAACATGCAAATCCCAGTTAATGCTTTTTTTTAATTAAAAATCCAGCAACTTGTTTCTAAGCAAAAAATAATTCTGGGAATCTAAGTTGTAGAAATTAATTTTCCGCGAACAGTTAGAGTGCGAACACTTGTTGATTACTTCGATAATGAAGATAAGCCTATGTGCTTCCTTTAATCCGTTTCATGCAATAGAACGATGTTTTATTTTGAAAGCAAATATGCTCCAAAGAAGAAATGACGTTAATAGACAGAAAGAAATAACAGCAAATAATTGAAAGTTCTAAATTAAAGACTTACCACAGTGGTGGACAATAAAGAAAGTTCACAGAGTGTGCGTGTATAAAAAAAAAGTTTTTAAACTGACAATGAGTACAACTTTGCAAATTTGTACTCAAAAAAAAAAAAAAACAATTCCGGTTAATGGTTGTTTACACACTTGAAAAGATGCATTTTATGACATCATCAATAAACATTGATATTTCATTTATGCAATATATTTGTAGCAGATATCTGCTAACTATTCGGTTTGGCAGATATTCGGCCTTAATATTAACTAACTCAATAACAGGTATTCAGCTGGCCGTATAGTTTTTAAAATATTTTTATAATCATACAAAATTAAATGGGTAGTTTTTATTGTGTCTCTTATTTTAAGTTGAAAAAATAACAAAATATTAAAAAGTTTTCAGAGTTCGCAGAAAAAAAAGTAATTTTTTTATTGAACTCTTTTCGCACAAATTAAGAAATAATAAAAAAACTCATATGTTTATTTGTTGAGTTTCAGTATTTCCTTGAAGGATTAAGTAAGGAGGTCTTTGAACGTTTGAAGATTTGTTAAGAAAAGAAATAACGCTGAATAAAAATGTGAAAACCAAACCCTTAAAAATATTTTAAAGCATTGGACTATTACAATTTAAGAAATGAAAATTATTATGAATGAAAACATTATTATAATTAAACAATTATGTTTATTACGTAAAAGGCATTTCGAAATTTATTTTCAGTTAAACTGGAAGCCAGTCAAGTTAGAAATATATTTAAGGCGGTCTTCTCATTTAAAACCCGTTTTTTGACCCTTTTTAAAAAAATTCTTATTTGAAAACGCAAAGAATAATTGAAAACTTTTTTATTTATTGTATTACAAAAGTTTCAAAGTAAATAAAAAAATTTTTTGCCTCGATACGTGGGCTGTTCAAAAAGTAATGAGACTTCAAAGTTGGTGGTGAAAAAAAAGGTGTCGTCACGGCGGCCACGATTCCGGAGCGTCTGAAATAAAAAAAAACGGGGTCATAATCAGTATAGATGTAATTCTCGGGTGAACCTCAAGCTTAATTTTGTGATTTTTTTTGACAAAATGGCGGCCATTCAAAAAAAAAAATTCAATTTCGGGCTTTTTTTTTTGTAGTTTAGTGTAAAAAAAAAAAATTGTAAAAAATTTTTTAAAATTATGGTCGAGATTCACCCGAGAATGGTGGCAATTCTGCGTAGATTCCATTTTGTTTCATGAAAATCGGTTCAGTTGAACTGGAGATATCATGGCTGCCAGTTCGAAAAACGTGGTTTCGAGATAAACGCGTTTTAAGTTTGAAGTAATTAAAAATAGCTCATTTTGACTAAGACCTTGCTTCACAAAATAGGCGGTATCTTCTAAAGTATTTCGAATTTCTTAAAATACTTTAAGGGACATATTCACAACTACCCAAGCTATAAATAAATGCAAAAAAAAAAGTCGAAAAAAAAAAGTTGCTCAATGAGAAGACCCCCTTATTTATTTAATAACGAGGCAATAGAGCTACATTCGGTCATGCGGCCCAGAAGCTCGCCGGATATCTGGTATGCAGCTAAATAACTATCCGTTATATGTCTAATATGTATGCTTATTTCTAAAAAGGTCAAATTAGAAATACTTGTTTGAGAGCTTATAAGTTTTTTAACGTATCAAAGTGTTAGTTTTAGAACAGAAAATCACAAGAACCATTTATTTCCATAAATCCAAAAGCATTTAAAAGAATAATTGTTTTGTTTTCAAGCTTACTTGAAGATAGCTATCTGTAGCCTTGTGTTAGCAGAAGCTGAAGTCGCAAACATGCCATTAGCAAAATACAACCTAAGCTCATAAAAGTTAGAAGTAGTAATAATGCATTTAAGCTAAAGCAAATAAATTAAATACGAATTTTATTCAATGCTAACTAGATTCTATACAAATTCTTACAAAAACAATGCTTAACTATAATAGAAAAAACAACAATAAAACGAAGATTAGATTGCTTCCAACGAAAGCAAAGAATGTCCGAACACACATTCGCCCACACAGCTCAAGAGCAACTTTATAACCGTGCTTGTTGATAAATGAGTTACTTAGTGTCCTTAAAGAGTCCTCAAATAGCAAAAAATAAAGCACTCTCACAAGTATTTGGGTTACCCAAGGATAGCACCACAATGACAAAAACGAACACAAAAGCAAACAGAAAAAAAATAAAATACAAATAAAGTACTGAAATATTGCCAATTTTATTACTTTTTGTTTTATTTTGCCTTGTTTTTTACACCACCTGCAACAACTAACAAGAACATAAAACGAAATAGAAAATCTCATTTCAAATGATTTCTTTTTGGCCACACGAATGAGTTAGCAAAAATGATGTCTGCTTCGTTAGGCATGACGACAAACGAGCAAGAAGAATCACATACATAGCCTAGATAATGGCCAAATCCAACAAATATCTAAACAAAAAAATAAAAAAAAAACAAAAATTGCAGACATGCCGGACGTCAACACAGCATGACATACTTCAACACATTTACAGCTGATACATTCACACACAAACACAACCCACACTTGAGCCTTGTACAACAGTAACAGTTATATACTTGGTGACATCTAGTAGCACAAATAGACTGCTAGACAGATAGCTGAAGATACATCAATACTCATACCATCATACAAAAATAATTTACTAACAAGCTTGTAGCATAAAAAAATCAACACAAAACGAAGCATCTTGAATTAGAAAAAATATCATAGAAATTAGCATAAATTCAGAAGAAGAAAAAAAAAAAACAACTAAAGCTAACGACGATGAAACCTGTTGATTAATTTGACTACCTGTGCCGGCTGGTGACAAACTCCAAACTTAATGTTGAGCATGATTTTTAATGAAGTAGACCCCCTACTACTTGGTCTGACTTGGTCTGGTCTGCTAGTCTGGACTTTTGTGACAGCTGTGAGTTGATGAATTTGTCTTGAGATTTGTGTCCTGCGTTGCTAACGAGACTACATCAAAACCGTGTTGATGATTTATAACGAGATGCCTACCTAAGCTCAGGCCACTAGGTTTTGCAAAAAAAAAAAAACAAAAAAATCCGCATTATGTCTGCTCTGATTGAGCAGAAAGTTTTTAAGCTAATATTTTAATCCAGCTCTTAAAGCTGAGGATAACACACAGCTTTGGTTGGGAATGATAAGATAAATAGTACAAATTTATATACCAGCACACATTTATTTAAAAAAAAAAAATTTTTTTTTTATTCTTTTTGAAGCATTTCCCTTAAGATTTACACTTCTTTTAAAGTTTTTGCAGAGTCCAGCTCATGAAATAAATTTATTTCTTAAGAAAATATTTCCATTTGTCATGCTTTATAAGTATGTGGGAACTTTTAACTGCTGCAATAGAAAACATGCTAGCTACCCAAATTCTATTATATTCAACCAGCAGCTGTTTGTAATTGGAATTTGTGGCAAATTTGAAATTATCTTTTCATACATTAATCATGACAATAAAATAAAAATGGCACATAGCAATAAAAAGCAGACCGAAAACTGTTCTGTCATTTGTCTTAACCTAAGCGGCTATTGAGGTTATAACTAATAGTATTTTATTTATTATTCTGAAATTGCCACCCAGCAGTGGAAGAAATACTATTTGAAAATATGAGGAATGTATATTACAGCTACTTACTTATCATTACACTTCTATAAAAAAAAAATTCATTACGCTTTATATTGAGTGAAATACTAATAAACCACATAACAAAGCCGAATAAGATTCGGCCTTTTTTACGAATTTGAAACATATCCACAAATATGGCCAAAAGCGAAACAATATTTTAATAGAGTTGATAGTTTCATATTTCAATTTCGACAAAACTATGCGTATGAACAAAAAATATAAAAACAGGCATGTCAAAATTTTTTTGTGTTTAAAATTAGCAAAACAAAATATTAATTCAAAGTTCTTAATAAGAACAGAGCCAATAATTTTGAAAAATGTTTCTTATTAACGACACAGTAATGTTCGATTACCCGGGCTTTCGAGCTACACGGATTTTTTTTTCGAGTATCGAGCGCCCAGGTTCCCGGGTAGCCACAAACCCGAAAAAAGCTCGAATAAAATCAAGAACTCTACTCTTAAGTCTGTCTAATCTGACTAAGGAATACCCTTCACCTCCTAGTACACAGTGCAGCACACAAATGTTCACATGAAAATCTTAATATATAAAAGACAAGCGTCCTGCTCCGTGCTCTATATCGTAAAACATGTTCAGCGTGGACCAGAACCTGTTGTAACATTATCCATTTGAAATTTTTGTACTTATTAAACCTTTTGCTCTATATCGTAAAACCTGTTCAGCCTAGACCAGAATCTGTTGTAAAATTATCCATTTGAAATCTTTGTACGTACTATACTTTTTAAAACCTGTTCAGCCTGGACGAGAACCTGTTCTTAAATTATGTATTGGAAATTTTTGTACTTGAAGACTATCGTCATTTTCCTCAAACATCATGTCTTGCTATTACAGCGATTCTTAATTAACAGAACCAGAACCTATTCGGTCTGCATAAACTGAACATCAATTATTACATTCAGTGACGTTGGTGTCAATTGGAATTGCTAGAATTAAATCACAATGTTCGGTCTTCTGATCCAAGTTTTAGCGATTGGCTACTCGATTGTTTGAGGTTATATTTCCATAATTTTAGCAATAAAAAGATTAAAAAACATCCCTCTGATTTTTACATGAGCTGCCTTGCTTTTGGCAGGCTGTCTAATATAATGGACAAAACCATGATGTTGTATTATAATATTTTAGTTTAACTAAAACAACCGGAGACAATTGCAAATGCGTTATTTATGCAAATGTTATTACAAAAATAAAAAATTATACTTTGCACATCAATCACAATACTTCTTTTCTATTTTACAATCACTTCTTTTTTGTGAAATTTATTTACACACGATATAAAAAAAATTTAAGGCGTCTGTTGGGCATAAAATCGAAAATCTTACTAAGTTAAACGTTATTTATCTCCCTAAAATTATTTTTGACATGTTGGCACAACTTCATTTCATAGTACCAACCTATTTGATTTTAGAAAAGGCGTTGGAAACTAAAAAAAAAAATTTTCCGCAGTGTCCAATATAATGGACAAATCCATTGAAAGGTTTAAATAGATTTTTGGCGATACTTTGAGTCCGAATAACATCAACCGTTATTCCAAAATTGCTATCCTGTGTCCAAAAAATTTCGATGTGAACGAAGTCAACGAGCAAGTTCTAAATATTTTAGTTGGTAACACAGTGAGAGATCAGAGCACAGATTAAATTGAAGACAGTGATGATAACGATAAACAAAATTACCTTGTCGAGTTTTTGAATGAATTTTATCCTTCAGGAATGTCACTGCATAAGTTAAACCTGGAAAATGGAAGTATTATAATACTTCTTCGAAATTTCAATACCAAAAGAGATATCTGTAATGGAAAGTGGTTAATTTTGAAAAACCTTAAAACTTCATTAATCATCGCACAGGCGCACTGGCGAACATGAAATAGTTTTCATACCTACAATTGATTTGACCCCGACAAACACAGATTTGCCTTTCACTCTCCGGAGGCGACAATTTCCAGTTAAACTGACATTTTCAATGACCATAAATAAATTGCAAGGTTCAATATTGCAAAAAGTAGGAGTTTTTCTAAAAGAACTGGTATTTAGTCATGGCCAGTTTTAGCGAGCTGATGATGTAAAACAAAGCATTATAGATGGCAAGGAACAAGGTTAATTGGTTAAAAATTCTAAGAATTTTTTTACTAGAAATGTTGTATATAAAGAAGTTTTATCAAAATAATATAATAAACATGTTTTCAAATAAAAACCTTTGTATATAAATCCAATAAATTTTTTGTCGCATTTTGTACTCTAAATGGTTCCTTCCCATCGTAGGACGGGCTTTTACACTAGTGTGCATCATAAATCTAGTGACAAATACATTTTTAACTAGATGCTTTTCAACTTAAGTACCGAGTTAAATTCATGAAATCATCCCAAACTGAAATTTTCAAAGCTTATTAAAAATGTAAATTTTTTTTGGGTTTGAAGAAAGTATACACAAGTATATATATTACAAGTATTTGTGGGCAAATGCTCTTTTGTAGTTGTTTAAAGATCATTAATTTTTTGTTTGTTCATTATTTCGACGCATTATAAAAAATTTTGAGGTTCCACCAAGACCGCAGAATGGATACGGTCTTGCAAAAGTGAGCTTAGTTTAGTTACATTCAGAAAAAAGTTTCTCGGAAAAAAAAATTTATATAGACTTTGCTCCAGAGAATGCATTTCTCTAAATGTAATCTTAAAAATTCCCTAAAAATGATAAAAAGCTTCTATGAAAAAGAATAATATTTAAAAATATATCGTTTTTAGAGAAAAAACCTTTTTATTTTTGTGAGAAAATATTTGTTTTTATTTGAAGAAAGTACTTCTCATAGTGAATTTTTTATCACAAAAATAAAAAAACAAATTGGCCATTTCAGCCCTTGAAAGAACTTTGACCGAGCTTCTTATGATCAATTGTGTTGTGTGAGTTATTAAATGTTTGCACACAATTGACCGAGAACTGGACCTAAATGTTTTATGCCGACTCCGAGCGGCTAAAGTTCATGTTCTCAAGAAGCTTTACATCGCATTATTTACTCTCAGACGTTTCCCATTGTCTGCAGAGAGGTGGCGACCGATCTGAAAAATTTTTTATTGAAAAAACTTTTCGCCGCGACTGGGGATCGAACACGGGCTCCGAGCGTACTAAGCCACACACTTAACCTGCACGTCACGATCACCATAATTTTTTTTTTTATTATAACATTTGTATAAATAACGCATTTGCATTTGTCTCCGGTTGTTTTAGTTGAACTAAAATATTATAATACAACGTTATCATGGTTTTGTCCATTATATTAGACAGCCTGCCAAAAGCAAAGCAGCTCATGTAAAAATCAGAGGGATGTTTTTTTAATCTTTTTATTGCTTAAATGATGGGAATATAAGCTCAAAAAAATTGTCCACGATTATTCTAGGCAAGCCATTGAAAGGGTTAATAAGCGAACCTTTTTAAACAAAATAATCTGGAATTTCTATGATATCTTCATATCCGAACTTGAGTAGCCAATCGCTAAAACTTGGATCAGAAGACCGAACATTGTGACTTAATTCTAGCAATTCCAATTGACACCAACGTCACTGAATGTAATAATTGCTGTTCAGTTTATGCAGATCGAATAGGTTACGGTTCTGTTAATTAAGAAGCACTGTAATAGCAAGACATGATGTTTGACGTATAGTAGTTGAGGAAAATAATGATAGTCTTCAAGTACAAAGATTTCCAATACATAATTTAATAACAGGTTCTGGTCCATTCTGAATAGGTCTTAAAAGGTTTAGCAAGTACAAACATTCCAAATGGATAATTTTACAACAGGTTCTGGTCCAGGCTGAACAGGTTCTAAAAAGTATAGTACGTACAAAGATTTCAAATAGATAATTTTACAACAGATACTGGCCCAGGCTGAACAGGTTTTACGATATAGAGCAAAAGGTTTACTAAGTACAAAATTTCAAATGGATAATTTTACAACAGATTCTGGTCCAGGCTGAACATGTTTTACGATATAGGGCACGGAGCAGGACGCTTGTCTTTTATATATTAAGATTGTTAAATTGTCATATTATTATTATTTATGAATTATTACTATTAAAATGAAACAAAGTGAAAAGAAAATGTAAAAAAAACAAACCAAAAAAAAAAAAAAAATAAAAATAAAAATATTTTTGTCAACAACCACTGTAGGGTTCGAATCCAGGCATAATTAGTACAAACAACAAAAACAACTATTGTAAACTAGCTTCATAAACAACATACACACACATACAGAACACCTACGCACAAACTATTGACAACTAAATTGGAACACGTAGCCAGACTTCGATTGATGCGACCTTTCAATGATATGATTCACAATTGGTTTTGAATGTCAAATGATTAAGTAAGCGCAGATTGTTGCATTTGGTGTGACTCGTCGGTGCGTAATCCTCACGTTTCACCATATCGTACCTTACTTTACTTGAAATTCTATGGTATATTCCGGTAAGCTGATAGTTCGATCCGTGCAGTATTCTGCCTTTTGTCTACCCTCGCAACCGACTGGATCCTATTCTCTGCTTGCTGTGCTTCCTGAACCTTACTTCCTGTAAGCTTTTCAGCCACCCTCACATCGGAAAGTTATTAGCTTGTTCTGCTTGCTGAGCTTGCCTTCACAAGCCTCACAACAGAAATATAGTTAATTTTTTTAACTTTTGCTGTACAAAAGTTCTGCAGTGCAGGCTAAACTTTAGCTGCCCTCGCCGAACGGATGTTTTTTTGAAACGTCACCACCAATATTACCTAGTATCGTCTTTTCGAATGATATTACTTTAAACCTGCTTTACAACTGTAACCGAATACGTCATTACCGTATAATATTAATGTATACCTGCTTTACCACTGTTACCGAATACCGGTCAATTCCGAATAATATTACTGTATACCTGCTTTGCCAAGGTTACCGAATACCATCATTTACGAATATTAAATATTAAAACATACCAATTCTACCAAATACCAAGATTACCGAAATTAATCGAATAGAGATACACCCGAACGTCACTGACTGTTTACTACGTACGCTGCACTGCTTTATGTTGTAATATATTATCATAAGGATTATAGTAAGTTACTGGATTTGTACACTAAAAATCGAAAAAATAAAAAACAAATTCAATTGTGTACTTGATTGCTGAAGGTTAAGTAGATCCTTCAGAGAACCCTGGAGCGGCTGGGCTTTACCTCAGTCTTTGATAAAACCACGTCACAGCCTGACTGTGTTATATATACTTAAAATATTTTCTGACATGATATGATAACATAAACATATTTAGAAGTAATTATTTCATATAAATATTGGCATATTTACCACAATTTCGCAAGCAAAAAAATTGAGTTACATCAGTTTCTAACATATTAAAAATCATAATATTCAATTTAGTCCTATATGTATATAAAACAACAAATTGGCCCTTAAAAGGACTTTCTGAGTTTCTTATGATAAATTGTATTGTATGTGTTATTAAATGTTTGCACACAACTGATCGAGAACTGGACCTACATGTTTTATACTGACTGCGAATAGCTAAGCTTCATGTTCTCAAGAAGCATTATTTACTCTCTGAGGCTTGTCATTGTCTGCAGAGAGGTGACGGCCGAACAGAAAAATGTATTTCTATTGAAAATAAACTTTTGCCCCTGGTGACCTAATTAACCCGAAAGAGCCCACGGTTGCCATATGGTAATGCAAAATGTGTCGTTACATTTACATGAATAACTCTTAAGCTATATAACAAAACTACAGAAGAACAACGGTATTTTGAGCGCAGCATTTGTAGCTTGCCAAAAAGTGTAAGTTTGTATTATTCTTAGTTCAATTAGCGAAGATATCGCATGCCAAATTGAGGAGACAAAAATAAAAGTGAATAAATCCCGTTTTCTAAAATGGCACGTCGGTAAGAACATGCATATATTGGTTATTTTTCCACCAATTTGAGCAATAATTACACCAATCAATAGGTAATGAAATAAACTATGAAGTGCAAATTAAGTTTTGGCGAAAAAATATTATTTTTATTATTTTTTTTACATTTTACTCAGGGCATTACCATATGGTATTCGTGGGTCGCCTAGGGTATATGTTTTTTTTTTGCGTTTCTTGTGATTTTCGCTGCTTTTTTTCATTTGAAGTCATGTTTTATGTGTTTTAACACTTTTTTAACAACATATTTTGATGTCATGTATATATTTTACCGTTTTTAGAGGTTTAACATTCCAACAAATGCTTGATTACATTGATAAGCTTGATGCGCAGAAGATCAAAATCAACTGGTATCCCAGATAATGTTTGTCCGGCATGCTATCTACCAACTTTGGTGAAAATCCAAAATCAATGGCGCAGCGTTATTTAAAGGAAAGCGTAGCCAAAATAAGTGTACCCCGTACTTGTGCGATCGCAGAATATTAAAAAATATATGTGCGGAGTAGACCGATTCGACCAAAATTTAGCACAATATCGCATCGCATACAGAGGAAAAAGTGGTGGTCTAGTATTTTTACCTGGCTGATAGATGCTTGTGTTCAAAATGCTTGGCACACTGAGAAAAAAACACATACCTTGCTCCGGTAAAAAATTTCTCTATTTTTGATTATAGCAATTTTCTCTTTTTCAAATAAAGTTATCTTCAATTGGAATAAATTTTCACATTTTAAAAAAAATATTTCTTTACTTCTAGGAAATGGAAATATTTCAATGTCTCTAATAATGATAAGCATTTTTCTCGCACAAAAAATTTCTCATTTATAGAGAAATTTTATTGAAAATGAAAAACTTTTCTTATATTTTGATAAAAACTTCACTATGAGAAGTATTTTCTTCAATAAAAACAAATATTTTCTCAAAAAAAAAGTATTTTTCTCTAAAAACGATATATTTGTCTATTTCATGGAACCTTTTTATCATTTTTAGAGAATTTTAAGTATCGCAATTAGAGAATAGTATTCTCTGGAGCAAAGTCTATACCATTTTTCTCTAAATATGATGCCTTTTTTCATCAAAAAGTGGAACCGACAATGACTCAACTTGAGTTTCGATAAAAACTGGTACAAAAGCCAAATCAGTTGGTCCGATGTCCTCCCACAGATATGCCCAGAACAAAGGTAGTGTTCAACACACTCTCCGCTACGATCAGACTGGGCATTTTGTAGTACCATGCAATCGTAGGCATTGTGCGGGTGTAAGTTGTAAAGTTCACGGACGAACAGCATGTGGAAAATGCGAAGTTGGACTTTGTGTCAAGTGTTTTGCCAACTACCATACCAAAACATGTTTGATTCTATTTCAAAATATATCCCTCTTTTATATTTTCATACATTTTTTTAATAAAAACGTGTTAAAACATCTATTTTTTATTATATTTTCTAAAACCAAAGTCTAAAAATCATTTTTTTATTTCATAAAAAACATGTACTCTAGGCGACCCACGGTTACCACATGGTAACGCTTGTTTTTTGCATTTTCCGGAAAAGTGTCATAATTAATCGGAAAATAGACTTAATTTTCGAGCTCAGGTGGTCGAAATACATAAGTATACAACTTTTCAATAAAATCTGCGACCAAAATATTTCTGGACCTTACCGGGTTAAGTAAGATTAGTAGTAAATTTTCTCTCTCAATGTTCAAACTCTTACTCTTATTTAGGTAATAATCTAGCTACTTACCATTCAGTCAAGTTTTGCTCAAAACATCCATTGAAATGAAACAACCTGCAAGTAATAAAAGAAAAATTTATTATTGCCTCATTTGCCAAAAATTTTTTATTACATACTTTAACATGTTCAAAACAATTTCAAGGCGATAGACACTAAAAATTATATAACTGTTATTTGTCATGAAAAAAAAAATGTATGTATGTTGTTTATACAGAGTTTTGCAGTTCATCTACTTTATATAAGTGACCTTGAAAGTCTACTTAAACTTGCTTACAAACGCTTTGCAAAAACGCACTCTCCAACCAAAGCACAAAACTAAGTAGCCTTGTATAAATAGAAAAAATAAATTGGGGCGGGTAAAAAAAAAATATGGCAGACTCTGCTGCTACAGCAGAGCAGTGTCAAGTGTCACAACAAGTTCAACTAAGTAAAGCTAACAAAGAAGGAAAAAAAAAAACCAACTAAAGACTTTAGTTCTGTGCTCTATTCAACTCAACTCAACTCAGTTCAGTGAAAATTTGTGCGATTCCGATGCTTTAGTTGTCGTCCAGCAGTTGCGATGCTGCTGATTACGGCCTGCGGAAGCTGGCAACAGCGAACGCAACAAAAACGACAAAAAACTACAAAAACAAAAAACAACTTGAGCGTATAATGTATTTCCTGTGCCACGCACACACACACACACACACACACACAAAGAGACGCTTAATATTCGTAACGATTTTGTCCAGCACAGTTTTACGCCATTTTATGCTTGTTTTGTGCTCGGCTTATAATTAAAGTTGTCCTCAGAGACATAAACTTTTTTGCTGTGCTTTCCATTCAATTCGTGCAGAATAAGTGCTTCAATTAAGTAATGAGCGAGTCAAGTTCATGGTTTTCACAACTTGGCCATCACCATCGTCATTGTTGTAGTTGTCGTTGTCGTCATGGCGTCTCGGCGTTAAGCTTAACATTTGCTAACATTAAGGAATGAGTGTAAATAAAACAAAGTTAATCTTAGAGCTAAGACTTAATTAATACCTTTTGTATGATTAACTCGTTAAACTTAAGCAAATAAATGCATGTTTTTTTGTCGCTGTTGTCATACTTGGTGGGCAACATATAAGAAGGTAGTGGCTTGGCTTAAGCATAGATCTGCATTTAATTGTAGACATTAACAGAGACAAACATGTCCTCATTTGCAATAATTATCATAAAAGATGGCAAAGTTAAGAAAATATTTGCAGAGACCAACAAAATATTATCACTTGTTTCTAGTATATTTTCTTATTTTACGGATGAGAAGAGCTAAAGTATTGCGCTCAAGGTTGAGATATTGCAATATATCAAGGTCATCTGCACTGACGATAGCCAACTGTACCGTATTGTACAGTCTTTGTTCTTGATGATTTTTTTGCTTGTGGCTCATTTCACAGAAAGCACGATAAAGTAGTCAAAACGTCACACTCGTCTGTATGGAATGAGCCTTGTTTCAAATAAGATTAACATTCAGTATTTTAGACCATAAAACAAATATGTGACAATGTTTCAGACAGAAAACAGAGGTTATAATAAAGCGCCTGGTATTTAAACAATTCAAGTCAATGCACTCAGGGAAAAAATGCTGTTTTATCAAACAAATCATGGGTTGAAATAACAGATTTCACTGTTAAATACCATCCAACAAATGAAACTTTCAAATCAACAGTCGGTTGACTGTTGGTCTATGGAACACGAAAC
The DNA here is from genome assembly GCA_958299015.1 of Tetanocera ferruginea. Lineage (NCBI taxonomy): Eukaryota > Metazoa > Arthropoda > Insecta > Diptera > Sciomyzidae > Tetanocera > Tetanocera ferruginea. The sequence goes on along the minus strand of OY282642.1, from coordinate 147,325,879 downwards.
CCGTATTAAAACTTATTTATTGAAATTTGATCACTGGTTTGAAAGTTCATGTATGGCCGAGTGTGCTAACATGTGCGTCTAGTACTCGAGTGTCCACGGTTCAAATCCGGCAAGGCAAATAAAAATTTTTTTTTTATTTCAAATATTTGTTTTTTAAATAAAATATTTTTTTAAATAAAAACTGAAATTTGCAATTTTTTTTTTTTTTTGTTTATTTGCAAGATTGTAAGCATTTTATTTTGAAGGTTATTTTTGACCAAACAGTTAATGAAACAGAATTATTATTATTTCAATTATTAAATTACAATTTTTGATACTTACACAGCTAGGGTTCGAACCCACGTCTACCGCATGACAGTCTAGTGCACATCCACTGAGCTTACTGGCAACGATAATATAAATATAGCAAAACACATATAAAAACTATTGCTTAGAAAAAATTGACAATTCAATATAAGCACAAAAATATTTCAACAGATGATTTTAACAGCACAAAAATACTTTAAAACGTTCATTCAACAAAGAAAATTGTTAACTTAAACGCAAATCATTCAATCGAACAGTGTTTTTAAATAACAGCGGCCGACTGTTAATATTACAGTTGATATTTTTCTGAGTGTGGACACTTCAAATAAGAATTTCTTTTAAACTTAATTAAAATTTTAATAAAATTGAAATTACCCTGAAATTCTTTTATATATTATTTCTAAACTTTTTCCAATCTTTCTTTAAAAGAAAACAAAATTTTAATCTTCTTAACAAATAAAAGACAAGCGTTCTGCTCCGTGCTCTATATCGCTCAAACTGTTTATAGTTGTTAGTGCTAGCTTCTTAAAACATATTCAACCTGAACCACAACCTGTATCGCTATTACAGTGCTTTTTATATGAAAAAATTGTTAGCCTAAAAGTATGCACTCAAAATTTATTTGATATTTAGCAGTGAGGACACATTGACGACGACTGCAACAAAACAACATTTGAGGTGAATGAAAAATGTCATATGGTCTGCTACTTAATTATATTGAATACGACCCGTCAAATGACGGGCTTCTACACTAGTGTGTTAATATTTGTCCATTTGGCTCATACGAATAAGCAAAATTAGTGAGAGTTTAAAGCAAATATAATCAAAAAATTTTTAATTGCTTAAGTTAAAAAAAGTTTCACATAAAATTCTAGCATGGCTTTCATAATGAAGCCATTAAGCCGCCAATTTAGCCAATTTAGCACAAAGTACAGCAGCAGAAATCTATAAAAAAGTAACAAGTATTGGTACTTGTAAAATGACACAACTGGATGCTGGCCAAATTCGAATGAAATCCCATTAAAATGGACATTAAATATATAAAAGTCTATCTATATGTTAAGCTAAAATGTCGCAATGACTCAGCTGGGAGCAGTTGAAAACGATAAATATTGATACAAAATAAATAAAATACATCCAACACGCGTCTACAATCTCAGCTGTGTGAAAATTTGTCAAACGTGTTATAAAAAGTATCACTTTGAAAATACTTATAATTTATTGATATCTTCACTTCAGTTATTAATGGCTTCAACAAGTGTTCAAATTAAAGTCAGAGCCCATAAATAAAATATTTATGTCTTAATCCAACAACGTCAACATAACTCAAACACGCCACCGTAATAAAAAAAATTCTAAAACTTTCTAAAAAAAAAAAAAAAAACTGTGTAAAATAAGTCTACCGAATGTAGCACAATATAATAAAAGCAATTCGCTTTAAAGTGAGCAAAAATATTAGCACAAGGTTCTGTTAACAAAGAGAAAAACAAAATGTAAGCCAAAGAAATAAACAATGCTTTAGAGATAAAATACAACAACAAACAAAATAATAGTTTCTGCCTGTTGGACAGATATAACAACAACATAAAGAAACTGCAGCAAAACCTTGCCAAGAAACAAGGTTGCAGCAGCAAAAGGATACATTTATTCAGTCAATACAACTGCTACAAACAATGTAGAATCCGGTATACTTTCTTCCCTCATAACGCTAGCCTCATAAAAGGCACGAGTGGGCTAGCAATATGTTGACAAATATATAAAAATTTTCCATTTTCTGAGCTTAATTTTCTAGATTTAGCTGTATAGCCATTAAATCGTCAAGAAAAACACATACAAGCTTTTCGAACACACACACGTGCATGCGCTACACTTCTAACGTTATAACAGTTGTATCAGTAGTATAATAGCAACTACGTTGTCTCAGAAGCACAACATGACTCATGTTGGATCTAAAATTTAGCTGGCTGTCATGGACGCACATCGAATCTAAGACAGATAACGGTATGTTGTCTATTCTTATATTCTTGTTAATAGTATACTGTACCAGTTGGCAGAGCCAATACAACAATGTTGAATGAAATGGCCATAAATGGACACAAACAATGGACAAACAATGGACAGAAAAAACTTATATACACTCAAAATAAAAGAAACTTGATAAAACTATTGAATAACACTAGATTTGTAATGACAAAAGTTGGATATATGCAAAATAAATATAAAAGCTAAATAAGAACATGTTTAGCAAAGCTTAAGTTATACATTAGCCGTGTTAGTATTATGTGCCAAGCTATATCCGGTGCACTCCTTTCCGTGACTATAATTGTAGGATGTCCTGTGGTTTTTGAAAAAAGTCAAATATTAACTGTAATTTTTTAACTTTTAATTTTTTCGACAAAAATAACAGTTATTTTCTGCCTTTTATTTTTTCGGGAAAACATAACAGTTACATTTTACTTTTAATTTATCGGTCAAAAATAATAGTTATTTTCTACCTTTTATTTTTTCGGTTAAAGGCCATTTTCAAAGGCCATTTAACTGACGAAAAAACTATCGATACAATTACTTTTGTCTCATCGGTGTTCACGTTTTACATATGGTATCAAGAGTTTTTTAATCGGACAAACGGCCTTTAAAAAACCACAGATTGCCTGATATTTTTGAACGAAAAAATAAAAGTCACAAAATAACTGTTATTTTTGACCAATAAAATAAAAGTCAAAAGAAACCGTTATTTTTGTCTGAAAACATAAAAGGCAAATAATAACAGTTAATTTTTAACTGTTATAGAATCAGTCGAAAATTTAAAAGGCTCTTAATATTCGTGAAGCTGAGGCCATTTGTATCATAATGGTTTATTTGAAAATGTGCTTCGACAATTTTTTCATTGTGTCTTTTTCATTCGAATATTGTAAAATAACAGTTATTTTCGGTCCCTGTTTTTAACGTAAAAAAGAATTTTTTGGTTGCGTAGGAGGTTGGTATATATGTGGGCAGCTACCAAAAATATTCAATACTGCAGGTCCTTGCGTTTATGTGAACATGTTTTCTAAGTTTCATGCAATTATATCAATATCTTATTCTTATCATGGATAAATCGACTTCCGAGGTGAAGCGCGCTAAGAAATTAAGTCAAAACGCGCACATAGGGACAGTAAAAAAATTGTTATAATTTCCTTCTTTCCATTGATTTCATAACCTTACATACTTCATGTAACCAGAACCCATACCACATACTGTTTTGAGTCCTACCAATTTTTTTTTTTTTTGTTTCAAAATCAAACCTCAGTTTCGAAATTTTTATGATCAATCAATATTGATTCCATGACTTTACTAAAATGTCTATAAATCGATATCTACTCAACAGTGTTGCCAACAATCTTTAACTCAAATGCAACCAACTCACAAATAAAAACGCGTAATTTTGACAGCAAGCACTAAAAACAAAATCGTGGAAGCTATATTCGGACTGTTGTGGTAGTTTTTATATTGAAAAAAAACAAAAAACAAATTGGCCATTTCAGCCCTTGAAAGGACTTTGACCGAGCTTCTTATGATAATTGTGATGTGTGTGTTATTAAATGTTTGCACACAATTGACCGAGAACTGGACCTACATGTTTTATGCCGACTCCGAACGGCTAAAGTTCATGTTCTCAAGAAGCTTTACATGGCATTATTTACTCTCTGAGGTTTGCCATTGTCTGCAGAGACCTCTCTGCTGGTGACCGATCAGAAAAATTTTTTATTGAAAAAAACTTTTCGCTGCGGCTGGGGATCGAACCCGGGCTCCGAGCATGCTAAGCCACACACTTAACCTGCATGTCACGGTCACCACCAAACATATTCATTGAAACCAAACATAAATTTCTGTATCGAGAAAAATTTAGTTATCTTAAAAAATTTTTAAAATTTCATTGGTTAATTTAAATTTATTTTTCCAATTATTTTTATTTTTTACCTGATTCCTATCCTTATATTTTGAAATAATTTAGGAATGCAAAATCTTCAAAAGAATGAAATTATTCTTGGAAAAGAAATTGTCGTTTTATTAACAATTCGTTTTATCTGAGTGAAAATTATTGAAAAAAAATATTCTTTTCAAAAAATATATCCCTTTGTCCGCTAAAACATATAATATTAAGATTTGTCTAGGACTCGATAAATTTAGTTGATGAAGGTAAATGTGCGATAACAGATCAAAAAGTTCTTAAATAATCCTGAATTTGATATATTTTTCAGCAAATTTTTCGAGTTTAATGAAATTAAATAAAATAAGGATCAATTTATAAATGAAATACTAGAAAAATTTGCAAAATGTTTAAGTTTTTCTAATTCAGGCTAATTGTTTATGAGCTTACAATTAGAAAGCACAAGAAGCATTAAAACTAAAATGAAAATAAACCAAATTTAGTGCTTTTTTGATTTTTTAAGTCAATATTTTTTCGAAAAAACACACTTTCAAATTTGGAATTTCACCAAAAATTGAAAAATATTTTTTTTAAAAAAATAGCTCCTGTCATACGATAACCAATTTTGTTAAGATTTAAAAAAGTTATTTTTTTGTTCAGATCAGACAATTTTTGCGACTCCCAACGCTGCAACCACGAGGACCCGTTTTTTCTCTGCCGCCAGTTGGGAGCTCTATAAAACCATGTTGGAGTGAAAAATATATTTTTTTGAATTTTTTTCTTGCAATTTGTTCAATTCTCTACAATTATAAAAAAAAATTGGAATATTTTCCTTAATATACCGCACCTTAATATATAAAAGACAAGCTTCCTGCTCCGTGCTCTATATCACTCAAACTGTTATAGTTGTGATTGATATGTATAAGCTGAACATGTTAGCCTGGATCAGAACCTGTTTTGCTTTTATATGAAAAAATTGTGAGCCTAAAATCATGCACACAAAATTTATTTTATATTTATCAGTAAGAACACATTGACGACGATTGAAACAAAACAACATTTGAGGTGAATGACAAATGTCATATCGTATGGTACTTAATTATTTGGAATACAACATTGGCATTTGACGAGCTTCTATACTGGTTATTTTATAAAAGAATAATAATTTAAAAAGATGTTTTCTTTGAAATAGAATTTTTACAGGTAATAGCGAGAAATAATCAAATCATCATAATGCTAACTAGTATCTGTTATAAAGACAATGGTACCTGCGACAAAAAAGTGTTTTTTTAAATGAAAAAATTGCTAAAGCCCCATTCGATATTAGCAGTATTCACGATCTGGAGTTTATGGTCTTGTATTCTGTATTTTTAATAAGTTTGATATTTGTTGTAAATTTGACAATTGTACACAAACAAAATATATACATTTTCCAAATACTATAAATACTAATTTTACAATGGTGGAACCCAATTGTAAATTTTGTATTGTATTTGTGTATTTGACAAACAGCTGACTTGTCGGTCTATGGCAGCACTGCATTGTAGAAGTGCTCACAATCTGTAGCAAATTCTTTTTAATTTACTAAAAATACTACAAAAACTTAAGATCGTGAATACCGCTGTTATTTGTTGATATGATTTCTAAAAAAAAAGCACATGTGATATTTTAATGCTAACGAAAAGAAGTGTACAGTGAACTGTGTAATTTAGAGTTGTAATGCAGGGTTACACTTAAAAGTAGTTTGAAGTTAATAAAATGTACAAAAGCATAAGAATAGTACAGAAATCTATTATGAATTAGTAGTAAGCTACTTTGCTGCTATAACATATATAATAAAATTTATCTCAGATCTCGAAGAAATAAATTTAGAAGTGAATATAATTGTTAAATTTTGAGACAGGCAAACTTTTTCAAAAACACTGTGCAATAAAATGCAAGTACAGGAAAAAACAAGGACATGTGTCTCTTAGGTTATTTCATGTAAGAAATATCAAAACGGGGCTTACATTTTTCACTTCTGAAATATTTTTACACTGAAAAAAGTTTTTTTAAAAAAAGTTTTCATGAAAAATTTTAAATCTTGGTTTGTAAAAGATTGGTAATTTCAAAAATGGGGGAGACTCGGTATTCGAGAGGTTTGCATGCTTGATTGCCAATCCAGAGGTTCCTGGTTCGAAGCCCGGTCTAGCGATGGTCCTACGCTTTTACCTTTCTTTAATTCTTTCCTCATTTCTAATCAGCTGAAATTAAAAGTCTTCAATATATACGACTTTGGAAGTTGTAGTTGGTGGTAGAGATGTTAGTGGAATGAGATTGCTTTATGACTAAAATTGACTAAGGTAAAGGCATAACACTTGTGTCAGATTCAAGTTCGCTTGTTGATATAGCGCTCCGCCACGCATACAATATTCTACACTTGATCTGATGCTTTCCTACTTATCTATCTCCCCATTTTCGAACCAAATCAGACATGACTCAATAGGTTTGATACCTGAAATCCTGAGCTCAAAGCAAAAAAAAAAAAATTTTTTCACAACATCCAACGTTTTACTTGACTTTAAAACATAATTTTTTTTTAATTTTTATAGTATCACGTCAACTTTTATAAATCGTTTGTATTATATTATTTTTTATTTAATCGAATAAATAAAAAAATAATCAAACTATAAACTTAAAAGCAAATTATATATTAAAATCAAAATCAAAATCAAAATCAAAATCAAAATCAAAATCAAAATCAAAATCAAAATCAAAATCAAAATCAAAATCAAAATCAAAATCAAAATCAAAATCAAAATCAAAATCAAAATCAAAATCAAAATCAAAATCAAAATCAAAATCAAAATCAAAATCAAAATCAAAATCAAAATCAAAATCAAAATCAAAATCAAAATCAAAATCAAAATCAAAATCAAAATCAAAATCAAAATCAAAATCAAAATCAAAATCAAAATCAAAATCAAAATCAAAATCAAAATCAAAATCAAAATCAAAATCAAAATCAAAATCAAAATCAAAATCAAAATCAAAATCAAAATCAAAATCAAAATCAAAATCAAAATCAAAATCAAAATCAAAATCAAAATCAAAATCAAAATCAAAATCAAAATCAAAATCAAAATCAAAATCAAAATCAAAATCAAAATCAAAATCAAAATCAAAATCAAAATCAAAATCAAAATCAAAATCAAAATCAAAATCAAAATCAAAATCAAAATCAAAATCAAAATCAAAATCAAAATCAAAATCAAAATCAAAATCAAAATCAAAATCAAAATCAAAATCAAAATCAAAATCAAAATCAAAATCAAAATCAAAATCAAAATCAAAATCAAAATCAAAATCAAAATCAAAATCAAAATCAAAATCAAAATCAAAATCAAAATCAAAATCAAAATCAAAATCAAAATCAAAATCAAAATCAAAATCAAAATCAAAATCAAAATCAAAATCAAAATCAAAATCAAAATCAAAATCAAAATCAAAATCAAAATCAAAATCAAAATCAAAATCAAAATCAAAATCAAAATCAAAATCAAAATCAAAATCAAAATCAAAATCAAAATCAAAATCAAAATCAAAATCAAAATCAAAATCAAAATCAAAATCAAAATCAAAATCAAAATCAAAATCAAAATCAAAATCAAAATCAAAATCAAAATCAAAATCAAAATCAAAATCAAAATCAAAATCAAAATCAAAATCAAAATCAAAATCAAAATCAAAATCAAAATC